>JACBKR010006268.1:0-143686 GCA_014218235.1 Colocasia esculenta | reverse complement strand
TCCTCTCAAGACATGCATGATACAAGCTATAGTTAAGCTATTTTATGCTCCATCACTCTCTCTCTCCCTTAGACGATGTCCTCTCTATCCGTTGTTGCCTTCTTTTTTCTGACAGGGCTATCTGTCTTTTGATAAGGTCGGGTCTATTTTTGAAGGTGCTTTCCGACCTCCCTAGACCCCAAACTAGATCTTAAGCAATTAATTTCGGTTGGTAAAGATGAGAACTCATATAAAGCTATTCAATGTCTTATACTTGGGTTGGGTTGTCTGACCTGCAGGAAAAACTAATCCTAGAAGATGTTTCAGGGGAAAACACTCTTAACACTCGAGTCAATTCAAATTTAAAGTGAAAAATAGAAAGAGAAAGGATAGTAGAGAGAGAGAGAAACATGTGACATGGCGTCCCGCTTATGAGAAACATTTAATGTTAAATGAACATATTTGATTGCTTATACTTGTGGACACAAGTAGATGAATTCTACTGTCAACATGACAGTAGAACTTACTTCTACTTATGTCTATTATCTATCAGACAGAAGCTGATCATGTCACTGATCGTACACTAAACATTTCGCATTACCTTCTAATTAGAACCTCCTTTTAAAGGTTGCTTTGGTTAGGAATAAAAATTCTATATGAGATTAAAGTCTCTTTCAACACTGTCCGGTCTTGATCCATCAACCTTGCATATTATATGCACGTAAAGTATAGGTGGACAAGTCTGTTTACACTGTATGGAGAGAGAGAGGAGAGAGAGAGAGAGAAGAGAGGAAAAGGCGAGGTGTGTCAAAAGAAAAAAAAAGGAAGAGATAGAGTGATGGGGGCACCGGCCAAGGAGAGTGTGGGGGAGGGCAACTTTTTTCTTCTGGTGGTCGACAACCCGGCCATTACTTCCCGACCGTAGGTAGGGCGGCCTCATCATCTGACCCCTCCTCTCGTCACTCTCTCCCGTCTCCCCCCATCTCTCTCTCATCATCTCGAGCAGATTCTGCTCACGTACGGGGGTCCACAGTGTGCGTGGGGATGTGCACCCGAACGAGTCGAGCTCACCTACGTCATCGTGTAATCTGTCTGTTTCCTATTCCTCTGCACACGCCTCAGTTTCCGGTCTGATGGAGAGATCTCTTCTCTTCCTCTTCTTCTCACAGTGTTCACCCATACCAACCCCCCCCCCCTTTCCCTGCAAAAATTGAACCGGTCTTTATGCAGTTCAGTTCGATTTTATTTTCTGAAATCGAATAAACTAATTATATATATAATATATATTAAACAAATATAACGTAGTTTGTTAGCGCATGGGCAAAACGTTTCTGTGTTGGCGCGAGTTCGCAACTGGTCTCCTGCGAAAGAGTTTTTGCGAACTTTTGACAAAAAACCATGACAAAGCTGGGTTTCAAACCCTAATTTCCTTAGGCGCGGTCAATGCCTTGACCATTGCGGCAGGCGTGCGATTGGGATAAAGTATGTATTAAGATTTAAACTGAATCGAATGATTCGGTTCAGTTCGAGTTGATCTCGAGATTCGATTCGGATTGACCAAAAAATGAACCAACTCGAATCGAACCGTGTTCAGCTCTACTACCCACTGCTTTCTTCTCTAATGTTTCTCTCTCTTTTTCACACAGCCTCCTCTGTCGTGGACTCGAGACCGATGGGTGCTCGAATGCCCCCTCCACAATGTGTTTCTAGTGCAAAGCAGATGTTGGGAATTCTTTTTCTATAAGTGAGTCTAATTCTTTATAGAATTTATGTGGGACTACAACTATTGATAACTCCACCAAACGGAGGGTCTCACACTCTCTCCGAATGCTTAATCACCCACCCATAATAATACCTCCCCTTTGTATAATCGATGCTCTCGTCGGCTAGGCTAGGTGCCGATCAAGCTCATGTCTGTTCATTCATATACAGTGGATCAAAGATGTATCAATATGCCACATTGCACTGTCGGAAGTTGGGTTTAAACACTATTTGTTAAAAATTATTTGTCCTTTTCCAAACTCTAGGTAGTGCATTGAGGCAGGATATTCTTTTTCTTGTACACCAATCTAATTTTTTATAAGGACCTCACAATCTCTCTAGATATGTTTACTAAGGTTACAAACTAAATTTTAAAATTCGATATTCTAATTTGATTTCGATAAAAATTAATAATTTTGAAATTAAAAAATGATATTGATAGTTAATCAGAATCAAAATCAAAAATTTTGATAAACTATCAGAATCGGAATTACTTATTTTGAAATCGATTTTTGAGTTCGATTAGATTAATAATAAAAATAATAAAGAGTAAAATATAAAAATATAAAAAAACTCACACAATGTTACCGCTCAAAAAGACTCAAAATTTCTCTGCAGCCCTCCTCACTCCTCAATTCGTGCTTAAAACTCATGTAATAATATTGATAATAAGAAAATTAAATAATATGATAAAATTTTGAATCCAATTTTGATTTCGGTACCGAATCGAAATCAAAATAAGAATGAAATCAAAATCAATTATTTCAATATTATCAGAATCAAAATTGGAACTCGAACTTGCTTATCGGAATCGAAATAGAAATATGTGTTTCCAAATTCGATTTCGTACCATTTGCAGCTCTACGTACAACACCCTCTACAAACACCCACCTGTGACCAGGGTCCTCGTGTAGGTGTGCATGGCTTGGTTTGCCACTTTTGTTATTTATTTTTTCTTTTTAAGTTTGAATCGCTGGGCGAAAAACCAACAGTTCAAAGAGATCTCCTCACAAGTCTTTCCTATGTTTTCTTCATTCTAAAGTTTCATGTGTGGCCTTTCTCCTCTTCTTCTCTTTTCGTCGTCTTCCTTTGTTGCTTTATGTCTGATGCTTTTCTAAGACGATCTGAAGTTGAGTCTAACAGTCGGTCTTCATTTTGGAGTGTACCTATAAGGGCTGCGAGTGGTTGTCAAATTTTAGAAGAATATTGCCAATGACTTTGATGCGGGACAAGGAGGGGGGGGAAGAGAGGGAAAGGGATGTGGCCATCGACTCAATCATAGGGGAGGGAGAGAGAGGTGATCAACTCGGCCATGATCAGGGTTTCAAAACTCACAATAGTCATCATCATCCTTTCCAACAAAATTACATAGAGTTTATATAGATGCACAAATTTGCATCCATACCCACACAAAAAAGTAATAACAAAAGAGACCTCTCGATAAGAATAACCCTAATAATCAAATGACCTAAATACCCTTATTCAAAGTAAACCTTAAACCTAAAATTTTAAAATAAACATTACATCAATTAGATCTCTAATGAGGCAAATGAAATTAACAAGAGGCTCTTGTTGTAGTTCTTCAAGCATGTTACCTATTAAATATTTGTTCCTATTATTTATATTTACTATTAAACTGTTTAACTATGGACTAATGATTTAGAGATTATTAGAGAGTAAATCCTATTGAGCTTATCGTTCATCGTATTTTTATTAATATTTTTCAGGTAGTTCTCAAGCATAATTTAGCACAAGTAAGAAGTATATTGAGCGATTGCAATGTAAGACTAGTTAGAGTCTTGTAATCCCCTGTTTATATAGTTAATGAATATTCATGTTTTAAAACCTTGTGTTCTCTTTTTATTCCTACATGTTTTGATATTGTCATCATGCTCCTTCTTTTAGGGGCATGACAAAAACAATATTAGGGCCAGGATTAGAGGACTAGTAATATGAGATTATTAACCCTCAATATCCTACAATTGATTTATGAGGAACCTTGGGTTAAGCCACCATAGTGTAATTCTTGTGTCACTTGATAATCAAATTTTTTGAACTGTGGACAGTTAGCCTTGTTTCCTGATGAGCCTTGTTTCCTAATAGCCTAAGTCATGTTTTCTGATAATCTGAGTGAATTTGGAGGGCCGAATTCCCTTTAAGTAGGGGATGGCATGATATCCCAAGAATTAGTATGGATATAAATTCAATTTAGAAAAGAATATATTTACAATTCCTAAAAAATGAGATTAAAATTGAAAGAGGCAGATTTTATGAGATGTTAAGTGTAAGAAAAATTACCTTTATACCCTCAAAATCTTTCATATTTATTGATATACTCCCAAAGTCTAACTATTAGATTGTATACCCCTAAAATAAAAAAAAAATATCATATATGCCCCTATCATTTTCTTCCATCTATTTAACTCAACCACAGTTGAGTTAAACTGGCAAAAAAACTAAGGCATCGTTTGGGAGTCTTTATTGCAGCGATTTTGAGGAAATAATCACTGACAAAATCTAAATTGTCATCAAATGGAAGTAGTCCACCTATGCTTGCGTGAACAGCGCTTTGGGTGCTGAAGAGAGAGATGGAGAGAACAAAAGTTCTCTTTCCATCTGCTGGAAAGCGGTCTCCAGGCCGCTTTTTGAGGAGTCGATGCAGCTTTTGCATTAAAATGTCCAAAAACTCATTCTCCACTGTAACTTCTCAGACCAAGTTAGAGGTAATATAGTAAAATGTCCCAAAAATCTCCTTGTACATTGCGGCTGTTTCAAATGAAAAACTAACTTTCAAAAAGTCATCATGAAAATCTGGAGATATGTCAGAAACTTTTAAAAATCACTTTTGAAAATTTCCAATTTTGGGACTTCTGTCCCAACCACTGCCTAACTTACCCTCTAAAAAATTTATTTTTTTAATCTTTTTCACCTGTAGTCTATCTCACTCGTTCTCTTTCCCCCATCTACCAGAACTAGAGGGGGAGACCCCTCCAGTGCCCCAACCCCCACCGAACGATTGGCGGTGTTGCTGCGTTAGGCAACGCAAGCAGACCAATACGAGCGGTCGACTCGACGCATCATAGATGACACGGAGCAGGTGTTGGAGAAGGCCCCTTCCCTCGTCGCCTAGTGTAGCACTCCCCACGGCCTCATCAAGCACGTCTTCACCATCATCTCCACCATCGCCTTTAAGAAGATGTTGTCTTAGTTGGAGAACTCCAAAGGTGACATGTCCTAATTGCTCCGGGTGTCGGCCACCTGCAGTTGGGGTGAGGGCGACGACGACGATGGGTATTTAGGTCTGCCCCCCATCGCCTCCAATGAACCCATCCTCTGCCTCATCTGGGCAGGGTCAAGGTCGTCAGAGCCGAGAGAGAGAGGAGAGAGGAGAGAGAGAGAGATAGAGAGAGAGAGAAGAAGATAGAGAAGAGAGAGAGAGAGAGAGAGAGAGAGAGAGAGGAGAGAGAGAGAGAGAGAGAGAGAGAGAGAGAGTATATGATTATTTAGTCATATTATATATTTTTTAAAGGTTCCATTCTCACGGCCAATTAACCCCAAGGATATAATCGATAATTTTTTTTTGATTTGAAATATACAATCTAATAGTTAGAATTGGGGATATATAACGAATATAAAAGATTTTAGGGGTATATATATAATTTTTATCAGTGCTATAGTCGTGTTTAAACTCAAGAAATCCAAGTCCTAAAATCTTTGGCGGAAAAGAATTTATGTAGCCGACCCCAAATAATAAGATAAGGCTCTGATGATGATGATGATATGTAATTTTCTCTAAATATAATTTGGGTTACTTAGCCACTAAGTATCTCAAGTGGTTCCCACCAGCCAAGACCGCCCCCTACATTTTTTTAGACCCATATTGGAAATCCAAAAAAAAAAACGATAGACCACCCCTTCCATATAAATACTCCCCTAAGGCCTCTTTCTCCCCCCACCTCAAGGCAAGAGCCCAAAGGCCCAAGCAAGGGGGGGGGGGGTGGGGGGGGGGGGCGGAGAGAAAAGGGAGGAGCTCCAAAGCAAGGCTAAAAGCTCATGGGCTTCTCCAAACTCCAAGTTTCATATAAGTTCCTCTAATCTTTCTCTTGGTCATTAGTTAGCATGTTAGTTATCTTGTTTTAGAACAGTGTTAGCGAGTCTTCTTTTAATATTCTTGTTAGTCAGTCATTAGTATTTAGTTTAGTTCAGTCCTTTTTTATCTTGAAACTCTACCAATTTGTGATTTAAATCCCTTATTAAGACTTGAATAAATGTTAATCACCTTAATTTAGTGTAATTAACAAAGCTCTTCTTATGTATTCTTGTTGGCATATAGTTAGTGTTTAGTTTAGTTCCCTATCTAGAACCCTTACCAGTTTATCATTCAAATCTTTTGATTAAAGTGTGTATAAGTCTTAATCCCTTATTTTATTAGTCATTAGTTCAAAGCTTTTCATTGATTCCTTTTGGTAACAACTTGTGGCGCATATAACTGTTCTGTCCTCATCCTCATAATTACTCTAATTCCCTGGCTTTGTTTCTTGAATTTCTTGCTGAAGCTTTGAACCATCATTTTGAAATTTCTGGTCATCTTTTAAATTAATGAATTGTCATAAAAGTATTTTACTAGGGTCTTAGACTCACCTGGACTAATGTCTGTGTCATAGAGCCCTGATCTGGCCCCAAGAGGAACACCGGAATATTCTGATTGAATGCTGCCAAGGACATAGATCTAAGTGTTTGACATGACACTGTACTGATTGTTATTATTTACTGGATTGACAATTCAAGTATCTTGCTTACCTCACTACAAAATACTGTTTACCACTTATCCTACTTGAGACTGTTTACTACTTATCCTGGTTTAAGACTATTTGTTGTTTATACTCCTGACTCAACTGGTCTAATCCTGAATATCTGTTCAATTGTTCATATCTTGTTCCTATAACTATGCTGACCTCCTTATTGAAACCTGACGCACACCTAACCCTGATCAATTGCTTTTCCAATTAAGTTTGTCATTTGGTAATTAGCTGTTCCTGTCAGCTACATTTCCTATGAATTAATACTTGTTCCTGATATTTATATTTACTGCTAAACTATTTAATGATTGACTAATAATTTAGAGATTATTAGAAGGTAAATCCTAATGGGATAAATTAATTGTCTCTCTAAAATTTTTGACTTATTTGTTAGTCCCTAATCGAGCTGTAACTCATTACAATAAATGTTATCACATGTTACAGTATATATTAAACTCTGTTACAGTAAAAACTTCCCTATTACAGTCATGGACTTTTAATTAATTTATCCATCCTAATGAACTTATTGCTTACCTTGTTTTTATATATTAATATTTTTCAGATAATTCTCAAACGTAATTTAATACAGACGGAAAATGTGTTAAACAACTGTACTCATGCAATGCAAGACTTGTTATAGTCCTATAATCCCTTGTTTATAGTTAATGAATATCCGTGTTTTAAACCCTTTGTTCTCCTTTTATTGCTCCATGTTCTAATAATGCTGTC
This sequence comes from Colocasia esculenta, assembly GCA_014218235.1. Classification (NCBI taxonomy): domain Eukaryota; kingdom Viridiplantae; phylum Streptophyta; class Magnoliopsida; order Alismatales; family Araceae; genus Colocasia; species Colocasia esculenta. Next base: position 136,418 of record JACBKR010006268.1, on the reverse strand, counting down.
ATGCTCCTTTTGGGGGAGTGACACGCCATGGACCTTGTTGATGGATATTCCCCAGGTACAGTTCAGCAAGCTTGCTATGTGCCTATGTCCATCGTCTTCTACGAGGTCAGTGATGCCTGTTCTGTTTATACTCTCCGATATCTGTTCAGATCAAACACCACTTAAACAATCTACACTTCATAGCATCTGCTAGTTACTGTGTTTTTGGTGTTGTCTATATTCCCTTTTGGAAATTGGGGAGTTTCTGTGGTTGGATTACTGTTTTCTTGCAGAATCAAACCCAGGAGTTCTGTCAAACGACGTTCACCTGGTTCTGCAGCTCTTCTTTTAGTACCGTGCATTGAGAAGCAAATATGCAAGCACATACTTAACACCCAGCTCCACATTAGTGTCCTAGTGAAGACATATAGTGTGGTTGTGGCTATCATGAAAAACAAAGATCATTTCATTCCACTATTTCCAAACGAATCGAACAACATTACGGCACTACAAAAACGGAGGGAGGGAAGCAAAGAAAAAAGAATTACAAGGATAAAACTGTATCCCAAACTGGAACCCCGAACAAGAAACAAATCAATAATCACAAATGAGGAATCGCAGAGAAACAATACTAATGCTAGCTGCATAGGTGTATCATTAAAAAAGCGAATAGGCACAATGTGGAATGCAGGGCGCTTGTTCCTCATGTTTCCACTTGAGTTGCGTTCCAGAACAAGTAGTTCCCTTGTATCCGTTGAAGCGGGAAGTTCCCTCAGACACCAAAGTTGCTCTTCACGCAGCGACGGCTGGATCCTACTCCAGTAAATTTGTGATGTATAAGGAAAAATATTACCAAATAGCTTTTTCCTTGAACGCATACACACTAAACACTGAATATATTAACAAGGACAAGACATGCACTGGTCACATCTGTGTGCGTGAAGAATTTTGAACATTAACTCAGTTTGATAATGGGTTAGACTAAAGTTAACATAGAGTTAACTCAAAACTAACTCAAAAAGTAGTTTGGAAATGTTACAAAGTTAACTCAAGTGGGTTAGATTAAAGGTGAGTCAAATGTGAGTTAACTCACAATTTTTCAACCCACCTCTAGAGGTGAGTTGGAATTAATCTATTGAGTTAACTATCTTTTTGCTCTCACGGTACACAATATTAATTGCTACTTTTTCTTTTTCCAACATAGATTAACTCACTTTTTCTTACCAAAGTACATTTGAGAAAAGTTAACTCACTATAGTCAAATGAGTTAACTCAAATACAAACAAAGTAAAAATGAGTTAAAAGTGGGCAAACTTTAGCTCTGGGTTAAAGTTAATTTTAACCCAACCCATTATCAAACTGAGGCTAAAGGTCCGAAGGTGGTTAACGTTCTGAGTGATCAACGCTCTACATGGTTAGTTTCCTTTTTTAGGTTGACGGGTGTAGAAGAGAGTAGGAAACCTTCGACACAAAGCCAAAATGTTGTCATTAAGTAATATTCAGGAACAATACGGGCAGGTGGGCTGGGGGGCCCATATAACATGGCCAATAGGGCAAAACATGGTTCCAAAACCAGTCACGTGGATGGAACAAACCAAAATGTGAACGGACTCAATTTCCATCTTGTAAGGAAGTAGACATTGCTAAGAAGGGAATCAGATACGCTGCATGTGCTAGAGAATCGAATTAAACATATTACTAGTACTATCCTTAAATCTTACCTTTGCAGTCAAATTTGTTACTGCCAATTGAAACTTTTCTCTTGTTTTCATACCCGCAACATGACTAGCCTTTGCTACCTTGCTGAAAGCACCATTCAACCAAGTTGTTCCAGCAGCGACATATCTGTCCAAGAAGCAAACCCAGTGGTGAAGAGAATGATTTGAAGCCGAGACATCAGATATCAATACGAAATACAACCCCCCCCCCCTCTTCCGTATTAAAAATCTCTGCAACGTACTGCATGGTTAAAGATGATAGGAGACCAAAGCAACCAGGGCCCCGACTCAGCCTCAAATGCCTAGATAAGCATCTAGGTGTTTGAGGTAATGTGTTTTCTCATAAATCGCCACAAAGGAAGAAAATGACAATAGGAGGAAAATTACGAAAAAATTGCAAGATAATGAAATATAGGGTTTTGAGAAACATTAAACATGTCCAAAACTAATTTATATAAAGAACTCATATCAGTAGTGGGTGGTCTTAGGAATCATCAAGAATAAAAAATGCCGTAACTACAAGTGGAAAAGGCACTGGACATTGTTGAAAGAGGTGCTACCCACTTTGCAGTAATTAAGAATAAGAGAAAACAATACCAGATAATTAAAAAACACAAGCATTTGACAGATAAGTTTGGTCAACGTCAAGGTGACTAGGTTAGTGATGCGAACATGAGGTGAGGCAAAGGTGCTTTTGGCTCACATTCCCTTGCCTTATTGATTAGGTGACAAAGGGGATCGCATATGATGATAGAAATTTCCCCATGCAACATGCCACTTATCTGCCAGCTTATCAACTGACGAATGAATATATAATCTTCTCAAAATTCAGAAGTGGCAGCATTTGTTCAGTCTACTTTGTTGGACCACAATATCAATACATTAGTCTTGAAATTGACATCAAGCATCATCATTATTCTGAATTAAAAATACTAACTAACTGTGGCCATTTGATGTTGGATCGGATGACATTGCAGAAAGGAAAAGTAAAAAGAGAAGATAAAGAGATCAGTTCGAGACTTGAAGCTGACCTCACTGGTTCAACAATGAACTTAAGGACAGATCTGGACGACCAAGATGCTTTAAGATGTCAATGCCCTGCTGTAGACATGTGGCCCATCCAATTCTATACATTGGTGCCTATCTATATACCTACCTACCTACTACCCCGCACCCTCCCAACCACACACGGAGGTGTGCTACACTAAGGAGCTATTAATAAAACCAACGGAAGTACCTGTGTGTCTTAACAGCACTGCCTGTGTCATTCAGTTTCTGCTCTGCCACTGTCAAGATGGCCATTGTCTTGTCAGATACATGCAGTTTTTGGTCCACTGATTTCACTTTCTCATTAACAGCTGTAATTCCAACATTTATTTTCTCTGAAAGACCAACCCGCCTATCAAAAGAAATGACCTTCGCCGATGCATTAGCTCTCAAGCGATGTTTTTCATCAAATGCTTTTGCCTTGTTCACAGCATCCTGGCTGAGAGCTGTTCCTCTAGCCAACACAGCTGTAACAACATCTTGAGCTTTACTCACATATAAATGTCCACTTCGAGGAGAGGTACTTTTGGCCTGCAAGGAAATAAAGCAAATCCTTATCTAAAGCCAGTAATAATGAATGCATTGACATTCACAGCACGAGTTTAAAAAAATACTGGAGTTTATTGAACCTCAACAGTAGGTGCACTGTCGGCAACAGGAGACACAATAGCTGTTCGGTCCAATGCTAATACTTCCTGCATTAACAGGAGGGGAAATAAAAGTTATAAAATCACTTTAGTAAAATCACATTTATTTTTTAAGTTAAAGAGAAGTCAGTGATACCTCAACAATTGGTGTGTAATCTTCAGCAGGACTTATACTCACTATCTGGTCAACTATTGTTGCACCCTGCATAAAGCACAACAAAAATGAACCATGGCAGCTGTTTCCTTTTTTCCCAAAAAGATGACGGCTGACACTATCTGTTGCTATGCAAATGTGATGATAAACTTCTCGGTGAGAACAACATCCAAATAATTTAATAAAAGGATTACTAACTTCTGAGGAGCCAAATGATGATATCTGGATCACATCCAAGAGGGAAGAAATGAAAGGATGTTGAATGAAGGTTTATTGAGCAACCTATCCAACCTCAAAACATCTCATTTTGTGCGTAGGCGTGCGGCAGGTGGCTATGCATTTCCCATCTATTTTTATACCGCCAAGTCATTGTAATCTAAAACCACTTATAGTTAGAGAAGGATGGCATCCACTTCAAAATCCATGATTTGCTACATGGTGTGCCTAGAGGTCTAGGCATTATCCCACCGGACTAGAGGCCTAAATAATAACCCAGATAGCTAGAGAAGTATAGCATCCCCTTTACAATCCACAGTTTTTCTGCCTCTGGAGACTACAGACATTTGATAAATAAAAATAAAACATAGAAATAAACAGCCACCAAATGGAAACAAAACATGAAAAGAAACCCCTACACAAAAATATTTTTTTGATGTTTTCTATATTCCTTATGATCTCTTTCACAATATTTTGACCATAAGCAGTTCTCATATATTTTGTAAAATTGCTCAGTACAGAATTGGAATGTTGAATCCCCACAATAGTAGAAAGGTGTAAAGATGGCCGACAATTGTGGAACCCCATTCATCGGTCACTGGACTGCAGATCATTCTCCCCGAGCCTGCTAGTGAAGAGGAAGAACCATTCCCATGTATACTCCTGAGGAGCAAGGAGGATGAGAGGAGGAAAAAAGGCTGCCGTTCACCACCATTCTGTGCCATTATCACATGCCTCCCTCATATCTGACGCTAAGAACTCTAAAAATTTCAGTTTCCATCTTAATTCTTCTCTTCGATTACTCTTTTGGTGAGACCTCCTTCACCCTTGTTTTTAACTCGGCTCCCCAGAAAGACAAAGATGTTAAAGTGGTTGAACAGAAGATTTAATGGTTGTTCAATCTCATAATTGCTATTATGTAGGGGTGGCATGAGGAAATACCGATAAAAGCAACGCAATCTCAAGTGCCTTGGGATCTTTGAAGGTGACGAACGCCGTCCTCAGCTTCCCCGGTTCCCTGCCCAAACAACCGCGAAGCAGCGTATCAGCAGAGACGAAGACGAACAGCAAATTACAAATCCCGTGAAGAGGGAAAAAAAAAAAAAAAGTCGAAACCAACACCCCTTCCAACCCCCAATACTCGTCAGCAACAGATCGACCACGCAACCAATGAACAAACTAACACCCCTAGCCCCACGAGCGCAACCACAAAAGAACAGAGCAAAAGAGATGGGGACAGGAAAGTAGGCACGGGGAACGAACGGGACGAACCTTCGGACAATCGCTACGCGCTCGATCTCGCCGGAGAAGGAGAAGAACTCGGCGATCTCCCTCTCCCCTGCCAGATCTGAGATGTTCCCCACCTCCACGGTTCTCGTCTGCCACCGTCATCATCACAAACGCAGCCCCAATCACCATCAAAGCGAGAAAAAAAAACAACAAAAGCGGAGAAGAAACAAAAAACAGAAATGGCAGCTCCAGAAGCCGCCAAAAGACATCCGAGTCCTCCCATGGAGGTGTGCACTCGATGGTTCTTCCCCCACAAAATCTTACCTGCATCTTCCCCTCCGCCGGAAGGAGCTCCCCACTTCCAGCTTCCTCTCTCAGTCTCTCTCTACTGTGCCGCCCTGCCCCCCTCTCGCCTCTCTCTCTCTCTGGCTTTCTTCTGACGGGGGGCGGGGGATTGGGGAAGGAGACCTATAAAAGCTGGCCCCGCAATCCCCTAAAATTACGGGATATACCCTCTAGCGGGGCCCAGCCTCTGCACCCAGCTGTTGCCGGTTGGGCCGTTGGCGTGTCGGAATTTGGCGGAGACCGTTCCTACCATAACTTTTTTGAAAAATAGTTTAATAACATATTTTCTTGACCTAAGTTTTCTTGAACAGTACGGAACAACCGAGAGGAGGGAGGACTATAACTATCAATCAATGGAGATAAAAACTTAGAAATAAAATAGAGGACATCTAATGAAAATAACTACATATATCTACATCTAATGAAAAATTAGTATGATATCTCATTCTAATTTTAAAAAAAAAGATGGGAAAGATATATTAAAATCAATGTTGAAGTGAAACTGATAGATGGTCAACTCTAATACACACAAAAAAAATTCTTAAAATTTATCGAGATGTTTGAGATTTATATAGTGATGTGTAGCACTCTGATGTTTAGAACTCAAAAGTAAAGTCCCGATCGATTCGTCTGACAACTATATCTTCGAGTGAGATGTTTCTGAGATTACATACACGGAAAGTGAGCTAAGTGTCTTTAGAGTTCACGATAATTCTTGAGTCCACAAATGACGGAGTTTTCGTTCAAAAAAGATGATGATGTAGCACGATTCTGTTGGAGTCAAATTTGGTTTCAAAAAAGTGTGTTAGTATACCAATTCCCTTAGCTTTTGTACAAAAAAACCCCTGTTGTTTTCTTATTGAAGCTTCCAACACACCCCCGCCATGCTTCAAGAAGACGAAGACGGCGGCCGCCGTTCTTGAACTGACAATAGTACCATCCCCACCTGCGGTCTTCATATATAAAATTGGAAAGTTTTGTTGCAAATAAATATGTAAGAGAGTCTATTCTGCAAAGTTGTAGCGAGCGTTCTTTTGTCGAGTTAAGAGTTAGATTTAAGAGCAGAGTCTGCCATGTCGTCGGTATTTGAAGGTTTGTGAGTTTTTACATGATAAATATAGTATGTTTAAATTGTTCAACTAATTTTTTCTTATCAATAGATCGATTTTTTTAATAAATAATCTTATACGTCTAACAGATCAAAATTTAAAATCAGTCGATCGATAAGAGAAATATGCATGGAAATATTATGACAAGGTCGTTGAAGATATTTTATATCGATAAGAGGAATATGCATGGAAATACAAATTTAAGAAGGATTCTTACATAATTAATCTTCTAAGAGGGGTATACATGTAAAAAACACTATTTATGTTTAACACAAGGTTTAGCATTGGCCTAGTGCAAATTAAAGGCTCCTATCATTGCCCTAATTCAATTATGAAATTAACAACTATCACTTTGAAAAAGGAGACAATGGAATCTCTGCATTATTTATACATATGCATACAATTATGAAATGACAAACCATAAAACAGGTGCGTATATATATGCATATAAATACATGATTTTTTTTGAAGAATTATCAATTAATCCTTATTTTTTGGAGACTTATTTTTAGATCCCTAACTCCTTTAGAAAACTGTGTAGTTACATATTTTTTCCCTCTAAAAAATTGTGTAAGTCAGGACCTAAAAATAAGTCTCTCAAAAAATAGGGATTGATCGATAATTCTCTCTTTTTTTTTTTTGCAGTATTTCACTTAAGAGGAGTATTATCCCCCAAAAAAACTCTAAAATTTAACAAATCTCCGTACAAGTAGGCTTTTACTAACTTGGCCCTTAAAACTCCCATCTCCTTTCCACTGTCTGCCGGCTATTTGAAATTGCCACATTCCCAATGCAAAACCTTCTCATTTTTCCACTTTCCAGCCTCAAAAGCATTCATGGTTGTCCCCCTCACAAGTGCAACACCCAAAGAGTAGTGTTAGATGGTGAGGGGCATGGCCAACTACTACTACTTTGTTCTTTGTTGGGTTTTGTGCTCTTTGTGTTTGGACAACATATCCTCCCTTTAAAGGGAGGGTCTGGATTCCTCCTCTTTTGAGCAGTCCCCATCAACTAAGATGGCAGGTCTGATTGCAAGGTGATCATTCAGGGGATTCTGTAATGATTTTGGCCTTGAATAGTTAAACCTTGTTTTTTTCTTTTCAGTGGAAGATGGTGGGTGGGCAAGAAAGAATGTATTCTGTCTCATTTTAAAACTTGGGTTATTTTGTTTGACAAGCAACCAGATATAATAACTTATGTCTTACATTCAAATAAAAATGACCATTATTATCTATCACAAATACATATGAAGAGAGTTTACAAACGTCATATCAATACGGATTTTATTTATGAGAAAATTTTGACGCACACTCTGCGGAGGAGGTGTGCACACACACCGAACAACGATTTGCTGCTCGGTATTGTGCCGGTGACGGCATAGTGTCATCACGGGACGGTGTGCGACCCTAAACCCTCTCCAAAAGGTGTGCAACAAGATTTTCTCTTTATTATATAGAGTCAGAAGTAGATGATTAAATTCACCTCACCCACATATTAGTAGAGTCTACAAATATCAAATTAATATGGATCTAATCTACGTGTGTCTGCATAGGCCGACTAACAAGAAATCTCTCTTCCGAATAAACTAGAGATTTTTTATGTACTATAAATGAAGTCCTACTCGGAATGTGTTGAACAGAAGCACAGGAGACCCCTCCCCCCCCTCCCTCCTAACACTCCACCATCCAAAGGAGAGACTCTCGTGAAAGAGACACAAAAAAGAGAGATCAAGTGACGTGCAAGTACGACATACGGAAGCACATGACTTCTCTTCCCTTCCCATGTTCCAGTAGAGGTTGAAGAAGTTGACAAGATTCCAAGTAGTTGACCAGGAAAAAATTGATATATTATGCCTATTGCTTTCCAAAGAGAAAGATAGCCCAGCATGTTAACCCAACGGGCAAGCTTCCTACAAGCTTGGGAGATATGTCAAGCATTCTAGAGTTCTAGTGAGGAAGAAGTAGGTGGGGCATGGCTTATGAGAAAGAACAAGGGATGGGGAAAGTTGAGGTTTTCTTTTTTAATTTTAGATTCCACCTTCCATTCAAAAAAGTGGAAACTTCATTGAATAGAAGTTGCTACTTGAACGTGAATGGTTTGGTTAGAACCAAGCTTGAGGTAGCATACTAATGCAAAGTCACCCTTATATCATCAAACCAGCAACATACACAGGAGAAAACATTATATACATTATCAAACAACTGATCAGGACTGCACAACAGCCATTTGTGATATGATCATGAGGGCATCTGGTTCCTTGCTGGTTTAGACCAGCTAAAGATCACTGCCATCACAATGACAAGAAGGTGAGAATACATATCTTGTTGCAACATCACATGACGCGGTGGGCCTGCAAGGGAAACCGAAACACGGTTGGACGGTATGGCACAACAGCTTCCCACGTTTCACAGGTTTCTGATTGTCCAGACAAACATGATACCCAAGTTAGTCATACGAAAAGAATCCTGAATGGACTCATTCAAGGGTGGTGCCTATCAAGAGGTCAATCGTCTACCTGCTGAAAGAGAGATGGCATTGGTGTATTATCTATCTGAGAGCCTTGGGAGCCTGGTGACCTTCAATCCTCAGTAACTCATTTGTTGAATGATGCCGGAGTAGTAGCCATTGTAGTCCAGATAACTCCAGAAACGACAAAGACTGAATTCGCTATGCTTCGGAGACTTCAAGTAGCACAGATACAAGTCTTTCATGTTTTTCTCGAAAGTTGCCTTAATGCTTTGAGCCTGTAGAGTACGGATCTAGTCAGGATATCACTCCAAAATCTTGTATACATGGTACAATATGACATAATTGATGTAAGAGAAGCTGACATAAGTGAATAGAAGTGTCCAAACAATTCCCCAATTCTTATCTGGTGGGATGGGATTATCTGATGTGAATGACATTTTAACTTCTAAATAGTAAGGTTGACATCGTGGTATCGCACATTTTGCCAATCAGAGCTTAGATTCAGCTCATTGACTGTCTCCGTGTGCCACGTAATCCCTTCCCTCATATGGTAGGAACTGTAACACTTTATCTTCTCCATCTGACAATGGACTAAACAGCACCATACATCCACCAAAAAACAAAAAGCCAACATGCACATTTGAAGTTCATGTATACCTGAAAGGCAGGGAGTTGGGTTGCAAGGAAGGCAGATGGTTACTCTTCAGTCTCGACACGTCAACCAAAAGGTTGAAAAGCACAAAATGCAGAGTCTGCACTGTTAGAGTGTGGAGTCAGAACTTTAAATTCGGTTTACAGAAGCGAATGAGTTGAAGTCTTCAAGGAAGTCGACTTCAGCAGTCGACTTCAGTATTCGACTACAGCAGTCGACTTCAACATTCGACTTCAGCAGTGGGAGTCAGCAATCGACTTCAGCATTCGACTTCAACAGTGGGAGTCAGCAGTCGAATTTGGCATTCGACTTTAACAGTCGAATTTCTCAAGGCAGTCGACTTCTCAACCTCAGGACAGGCGACTTGCGTGAATCTGAGTGAGGGGCAGTTTTGTCCTTGTAAATCTCGATTATGGCGCCCTAACCTCCCAGTATATATAGTAGGGCGGTCTCTCCTTGTACTAGTTGGATGATTGTTCCTGACGTATAGTATTGGAACTGTTGCTGTGGCCGTGGACGTAGGAAGGCTTTGCCTCCGAACCACGTAAAAATCTGGTGTTCTTGTGTTCTTCTCCCTTCTTCAATCTCTTCTCCAAACTCTACGTGTGAGTTGTGCGAGAGAGGGCTGCCGATCGGGGGGACGATTCCCCAACAACCACCAATTACTCAACATAGGTGATAAACTAGTTGCAAAAACATGGAGGGCCCATTTGATAATCGGATGAAGGGATATCCCCTTTTATCAGAGGTCCCCAGTAAAATGGCAATTAGATAATGGAATCTTCACAATCTACACTCCCTTATGTGAAAAGGCTCAGTTAGAGTTTAAGACCTACTGGTAATACACGGGAAAATCACCTTAGCAAAATTTATCTGACCATACAGAAATGATAGATCAGGTCCATCCAGCCCAATTTTCGTAGTGCTGTCCACAAAGCATGACCTGAAATCCAATGAACATTGCAAAATAGCCTTGATTATTTTAGCAACATCTTGGGTTTCAATTGACAAGAAGCATCTGCAAAACAAATGAACAAGTTAGATTGAGGACAGACCATTGAACAACAATTGTAAATTTGGCAACAAGACAAAAACAACACGGAATGGGCAAAAGATAGAAAACCCAAGCACTCGGTAAATAAGACTAAAGTCTCAAATACAGAGGATTCCACTAAAACGAGTTGGACAAGAGAAAGCCTCTGGAAAGTGGAAAATAGGTACAATCACAGAGTCACAGAGACGACTGAAAAGGCCAACGTTAGATCTGACAAAATTAACAATTTTCTGCCATTGGTCACCTGCTAGACACTTCAAGACAGACCATAGACCTCAGAGATCATTCTTCATATGGCCACAATGACCACCTCCTAACAAGATTCTCTGGGATCACTTTTCCTTGCTTTGTCGTCTTTTCCTACTCCCTATTTGGCTTCCTCCTGAATGATTAAATTCTCCCCCATCCTCCCCCACCTCTTCAACCAGCCCACAACCCCACCTCCTAACAAGATTCTCTGGTATCACTTTTCCCTTGCTTTGTCGTCCTTTCTACTCCCTATTTGGCTTCCTCCTGAATGATTAAACTCTCCCCCACTCCCCCACCCCACCCCCAACCAGCCCCCAGCCCCACCGCCTTCAACTTCCCTTTCCAGGGCATCAAATTGATTGGCAGAATGTAGCAGTTTATGCACCCTAGCTTCCTTCATCACAAAAATCCTCCTCTGAAAACTGTGGTTTGGATAATCTTTGGCCTTAGCAAGGATGAGGGAGTCGGTTTCGGTTTTGGTTTCGGCCGAAACCGTCTGAAACCCATAAAAGACCACACAAAAATGCAAAAAATGTAAAAAACAAAACTCAAATAAATCTGAAAAAATATAAAAATTCATCACAACACAAATAAAAACCAGTGGACATGCATATAAGATTGAAAGAAATTGGATTAAGTGATGGATATATGTGGGTGACATGTTAAACCAGTGGACCCAAGCCAAAATCACCCCCCCTGCGGCACTGCCCCCCCTTCTGTCTCAGATCTCAGATCTGAGGGGTCAAAAAGGGGAGTTTGCGTCGGGTTTCTCCCGGTGTCGGCGGTTTCGGGCCGACACTGGCAATATCGGTTTCGGGTTTCGCCCGAAACCATTAAAATATTATTTTTTAAGTCTCGGGACCGGAACAGTGTTCTGGTCCGGTTTCGTGTCCCCCAAGGCCGAAACCGACACATTTCGGCATGTCGGTTTCGGGCGAAACCTACAACCATGCTTAGCAGTTGAACCAGCATCCTTTAGGTTGCTTGAAGCTGCTCTAGTCCTCCTGCCACTAACCCTTGTGAACCTTTCTATATGCACCAGGTTAGCACGATCCCGTCTATCAAATAAAATCACAGCACCAGCTCCTCTATAAATTGAGGAAGATAAATAATGTCTGGTGAAGGCCGTTTGAAGCATAAATGGAATCTGATGGTCGGTCACAGCACAAAAGTCAAAATGACCATTGCATTCAACTTAGAGGCAACCCAACATGGTGAGTGCATATGTCCACAATTAGAAGTTGGAAATTTGGAACTGTTTACTTGGGTCTCCATCAGTTGATGGTCTTGCCAGTTGCCACAATGTCAGGTGGGGGCTTCCCAGCTGTCTACACCAAGGATGATGAAGCTGCAGATATGACACTTTCTAGTTTGGGCTATCAGCATAAACCATTAGACACCCACACAACTGTCCTGAGAGCTGCATCTCTTCCTGTCTTCCTAGGCTCTCTGCTAGCCTCATTATCACCTTGCAGGAAGGAACCTTAACAATATCTGCTCATCTCATTTATAGATAAAAAGCTCCAGCCCCTTGGTAGTCCCCTTTTCAGGAATAGTATGGGTTGAGGGGAGACAAATCAAGGAGTTACCAACCAGTACATTCTGCCACCACTCCAACAAATGTTTGAAGAAATTTGGCTTGTTTAAAATATAAAATTGAAACTAAAATAACTTTAATGGCATCACTTATATTCATTCAATTTGAATATGATAGAACACTGAGTTCAAGCTCTTTGCCATGCCTGATGCCTCTATGTGTTTACATTGTGATTATTAGCCCAAGTATCAACAAATATCAAGAACCAAAGAAGAAATTTCAGATAAATAATATACATTTACTGAATTCAGGGTGGAAAAATACAACAGCAGACAGGATATATGTATATATATGCATATATGTGTGTATACAGCTCATTAGGATGATAAAGTAAAAGAAATGTTGTCCCAGGAAGAAATAGACTGCAATGTATAACAAAGCCTTCAACTCACATATTTTGTGCATCAGCTAGATACGACATATGCACTGACTCCAAATCCAGCATGTCATTGACCTATTCAAATGCAAAAATCGATGGGTAGGCACAATCTCCGGTTATTATTGTCAAAAGATAGATGTGAAATTTCTGATTATATTACAATTAAGCACTCCGCTCAGAAAGTATTGTTTCAACCTGGTGCTTGAGGGAGTGCAAGAACCTACACCACGAGACATCTGACAGCTGAGACTGCAGATACTGCTGCAGGGTAGATACAAAGTGATTCACCTGTTGCCTGGAATTTTCATAAAAGAATACATTAAGATCGGAGCCAGAAAATAACTTCCTGTCAAAAAAAAAAGATCCAAATTCTCATTTTCAAGTGCTAAATGAAGGATAGTTATATGCATTCCCATGAAATCCTCCGCCAGTTAACTGACATCCATCAGAAAACATTCCAGGGAAAGTCTATAACAATGGAAGAAAAAGATTATACATTTCTCCTTAGTGGCTTAGTGAGCTTAAACAATATATTTCTGTCAGAAAACATATTAATAAAATGACCATGCATTTGGTCATTTGATCCTTTGGCCATCCCTAAAAACTCAAACTTATAAACCAAGATAATTCTGATTCCTGAAATGAAACAAAGGCAACATGAGTTTCCAAGTTGTTCAGAGGTGTTTAGTACCATTTTCTATTGATGAATGCAGTTGTTGTATATAAGTAGATTATTTTTGCCACAAAACAGATCCTACAAAGTAAAGCATGTAAAATAGTTCATTGTACAATTTTCTAAATGGTTCCACAAAAACAACAAAGCCTATGTGTAACTTCCCTAAAGATTATAACAACTATGATAGTCATTGGCTTCCTCCAACTATGACAGTTCATGACTAAGCTTCTCAGGGAGGAGATAGAAAAGAAAAGAACTTTAGCATTACCTAATCTTGAGAAAGCAATCGAAATCCTTCTTTTCCTGGCCTCTATATAGTCTTGAACCAATGGAATGAACTAAAGCCTGCCCAAGTTATGGATGAATGAGGGAAAATACATATAAATCATGAGTCAAACATGATAATTATTTGAAAAATCAAGCCTGGAAGAGAGGAACAAAATAAAACAAGAGCCGTCCGAGAGTTGATGAAGAGGTCAGTGACCCACTCAGGAGAAAGGATATTTGTGCCATAGAGGCATATGTAAGGCCACTGAATAAAAGTGAAGGAGCTGGGAAAACAATACCAAGATCATCAAGACATACCACAGGCATCAACGACAACAAAGAGAATACTAAAGAAATCAATCAACTGAAGCACCTGAAGCAGAGTTGTCAAGGCGCCCCAAGACATTCTTGGGGTCCTTGAGTGTCTAAGCGCTTAGGTGCCTGCCTAGGCAACACTTAGGCGACCAAGGTGAAGGTGGTGTCCAATGTGGTGTCTCTTAGGCGACCAAGGTGAAGGTGGTGTCCAATGTGGTGTCTCCCTCTTATATGGAATTTATGTATCTAAAGGTATATAATGAATTAATAATAATAATAATACAATAAGAATGTTAATATGACTTTATAATTAAAATTACAACATAATATTCACTACAAAAAATAATTAAACGCATAATAAATTCATATGGTTCTTGAACAATTAAGATTAATTTGACATTTAATGACTGTGGACTCTTCACTGTGACTATGGTATCGTTTGGAAATGTGGTTGGGGCCGATTTTGGCCCCGACAAATCTCTGACAACACCAAACGTTCCCGGCCATTATTGGCTTCCATGCGTCTCGGCTTTTGAAAAGAAGAGAGAGACAGAAAAATTTCTTTCTTTGCACTGTGGCGGAAGCAGATCGAGGGCCACTTTTGCCGAGTTTCGGCACATACGACCAGGCGAAGACGCCTTTGTGTCTTGCCCGCGAACGAGGCGGGGCATTTTTTAAAGCCTTTTTACCCATTTTTCCATGTTCGCCCGCCAGCACGGGCGACGAGGAGAGCCGCGGCGAGAAAGTCACATGAGCAACGAGGCTTTGTGCGAAATCGCTTTTTGAGATTTTGACTTTTTGGAAAGTCGATCCAAACACTGCCTATGACAATAATGATTGCAAACAGTCTTAGAATGTGGAGTTCGAGACTCTGAATTCTCCAATGCGTGAAGCAAAGCAACAGGCCTCATTGGATCCAAGCCGCCCCAAGGCGCCGACCTAGGCGTTGCCTACTTATTGGCTGGGTGCCTTCTGACCTAGGCAGGCACCTTGACAACTATGACCTGAAGAAACTACGGCTGTCGAGTAGGGCAGCAATTGGGTCGGGTTCGAAGTCGGAAACATCAGTTTTCAATTCTGATAACCAAAATATAGTTTTGATTCTGATTCTGATAAGATCGGAATGGTTAATTCCGATTCCATTCTAATTACACTATCGGAACCAAAATTCCAATAAAATAAGGTGCTTACTATGGTTTTGTCTTTTGAATTTATGGATAATTTATTGGAATAACCGATTCTGATTCCGATTCGATTATTTTTCAATTCTGATAGCTTATCGGAATATCCGATACCAGTTCCGATAAGCTATCGGTATCATTTTTCAAATCCGAAACCGATAATTTTTATTGGAATCGGATCAGAATATCGAGATTTCGAGTTCCATTTGCAGCCCTACTGTCGAGTGCTGAATTGAACTCTGTTGAGCAACAGATAAATTTAGAGTAAAAACAGAAGAAAAAGACAAAGTTGCCAGGATAACAGCTCTAGACCAATGATAGTAGCTATGACCCATGGAATAATGAGTTTCAATAATGCCTGGAGAAATCTACAATAAGATGTTTGGAAATTGATGAATGCTAGAAGAGATAAAACAACCAAGAGAAATAAGTGGATAGTCCAGCAGAAGGAAGACCCACAAACAGCAGGAACAAAGTTCTAGACAGAGAAATATGCTATAACAACAGGCTCAACAGGCTGAAAACACCTAATGAATACAAGGGCAAAAATGTAGATGCAAGACTAAGCATAATTTCAATCACTAGTATCAGCACAAATACAAGGACAAAAGAATAACAAACAGAACTAAATAACAAGCTAAACATAATGTTAACAAATAAACATCAAAAACTGGTACTCACAGAGAGAGAAAGAACAGGTGAAACAGAGGAAAAATTATCTACCTTTAATGAATGCCATAGACTAGATACTGAGAAAACAGCTAATCTAACTTGCAACAAAAAATTAAAAATCTCTGAGTAAACATTTAATGCATCTTGGGTCACAATAATACTGATAGGCCAGTCCACTTTATAGCCCAAGCCAATGAATTCAAAAGTCCCTGCCATGACAACAAGAACAAGTAAGAACCTATACTTAATGTGATTACATTGCATGATAGTAGTAACAACAATGTCATACCAATGGCAGAAAAAGACAATGGCACCATGCCTTGTCCTTTTGGGTATATGTGTAACCGTTCATGGTACGTGTCACTTTCACACGAGGACCTCTGTAAAGCCACAGCAAGAAGTCTTTGAATTTCAGCCACAACATTGCTTTTTTCAATGGCAGACCATTTCTGGCGCAAGAAGAAAACAGAAACGAAAGTAAGACAAAAAAAAAGGAACAGTGTCAAACCTAAAACTAAAAGTAACAGACCATACATGCTTCCAAAGAGAAACAACAAAAGAATCTGCCCAATCAGCAAATTCCATGAAATGGTAACGCCGCAGTGCCAACAGATGTTGATGCAGATCAAATCCCTCCTCGAGCAACTGAATGGTAAAGTTGCTGATGTACACATATCTGACAATGTTATTGGAAAGCAAGAGAGGTAAATGTTCAACAGCATACAGAAGCATGGAAGGTAAAAAGTGAGGCATTGTGGATATTTAATATTTTACTTCCACATAAATTGACATTGTAGTTTGTTCAACCAACTTTAAACATGCACATGCATCATGCATGTGTAAACACGTGTGCATACATGCAGGCAGGCAGGCACATGCACATGGACAGTGTTAAAGACACAAAAGACAATTATAGATCCACCTTGAAAGTGTATCAGCAACAAGGCCCATGATAGGTGAATCTAACAAAACCCAAGTTTATATGTATCCAAAACCCTGGTCGGGCAATGGCAAGTAAAATAACTGGTGATTTACTCACAATAATCAGACAAGGATACTGATGGAGAATTCCCTGCACAATGAATTTCTCCATTGCAACATCAAGTGGCAAACGGGAATTTGCCGATGAACAATGGCCAACATCTCCGGAAACATTTTGAACATCATTGACAGAATATTTCAAAGTTCTTTCCCAGCTTGCTCCACCAGAAACTTTTGCAGAAAGATCACCAGTCAAGAGGTTCATGTGAGATTGTCTAGCTGGAGAATCAACAGAACAACCAGATTTGTCTGTCTGGGGTACCAAAACATTGTCAGTTGCTTGTTCGTTGGCACCTTTGGAAGTGGAATTCAGAGGAACTTTGTGCTGGTTTTGCAACCTAGAACCAGACAGAGAAGCTAACCTTTCTGAAAAGACCTCATAAGGATCCTCCACCAGCGAGAAATCAAAGTATGGAAGGTAAGACCTCTTATTATATCTGAAGTTACGCAGCCAAAAAGCTTTTGTTTGTACAGGATTAGCGCTTAAATCATACCTGCTTTGCAGGTTCCATGAATGACCAATAGAATTTTTGACTGAAGTTACATGGCCATGGCATAGTTCAGCTTCTTTTGCCGTTTGTTCCAACTTAAAATTATTCAAAGTGTAAATCTTAACAGCATTGGAGTTTTCAGTTTCCACATTTTCATCCATAACTGTATATGGAGATAGATTTTGACTTTGATATTTCTCTTTGCCATCAAAAGGATTCTCTGAAAGCCCTCCAAGTGGCCAGGGCTTCCTAAAACTGGAGTCTTCACATAAGGTTCTTGTTGTTTTAGCACGGTTTGCATGAGCAGATCCAAGAGGATCAAAAAACTGGTTCAGCTTCACACCCATTTCCCTGAGTTGATGGATTTAATTAAATCTGCTTTTTCACATTTCTTTGGAGTAGGTTCTGGCCTTCCCAGACAAGCAAACACTGAAGCCCATGAATTTTCATTTACAGATAAATTTGTCTGTATCCTTTCAATGCCATTGCAAGAAGATAAGGTGTTGCTGAAAAATGATTTTGTTCAATGTTAATATCATGCAGATCAGTAGTCTCAGGCTCACTAGTTACTTCAGAGTCGGTGAAAGTTGAATCATCTGAAGTTTGTTTGAGATCCATGCCGTATGAAGAGCCATCTGCACTGCTGGAGGCTTCAGTTTCTTCAAAACCCACACCCCTGAAATTTAAATTAAAAATGTTGGCAGACATGTAGAACAGTATCGCACCAGTTTTTGGAAGGAAAACAGGCATGTAGAAACAAAGAAGAATTAAAGACTGCAGCATAAAAGGTTCAAGGAACAGTTGTTTATTGATCAAGGTCCACGTAAATTAGAAGGTCCAAGGGACTAACATCTCTTGCCCTTCTAAAAAGAAGATGAGATGAAAGGAGGGGAAGAGCAGGTGGCACAGCTGGGAAGAATTCATTAAGCATCAAATCATATAAGATAACAAAAGACTTACACATTCTCGTCATTGTCCGATGAAATCTGACTGTCCACAATATCTTTTTCGTCAGAATAAAAGGGAGCATATCCAAAAGGAATTACCTAAGAAAACAGCTTTATAGAGTGAATGCCACGTCATACTAATCTCTGCCTAAATTTCAGAAAATACTATATGCATAAATTTGAATTGAAAATGGAAAAAGAGCTTGCAGATAAACAGCTCAATGATAAAGAAAAACAGAGAGGCAACTGTTGAAATAAAAATAGCAAATAAAAGCATCTTGATTAACCATTCTTTTCTTTTGGGGCAGAAAACCAGCCACACTTACAACATGAATTTTGTGCTTAAAAAAGGAATGAGGTAAACATGACTAAGACATGAAATTTAGCTCATCATAATGACAAGGGAAAATGGCAATGGAAAAAAGTCAGATGAAGGTCTGGGATCTTCCGTCAAATGAAAATCTTCATTATACCCTGCACCTAGTATAGACACAATCAACTAGAAATAAGAAGGAATTTTTCATAATTTTTTCTTAGAAAAAGGTTCCCATATAAATCATTCATGCATTTTACCTCCATGTTATTTACCGATTAATCAGGGGTATCCGTTTCTCATAAAGGGTGCAATTGGCATCATTCACAAGTAACAGCTATAAGGAAAATTGGGATAACTGGATGGCACATCCTTAAACTCATCTGTCCATTTCGAAAGAATGATTCCACAAATTACTGCTTCTTCAGTAGTGGAAGCAGGTCTTACTGAAACAAGAATATCCATTAAAGAAATGTAATTTATTAAATAGTAATAGATTTTCTGTCATCTTGTGTCATAATTGTGGTGAAACAAAAGAAAGGATGCAACTCTGAAGTCATACAACAAGATGTAACCTGAGAAGGAGAAAGAATAAGACCCAAGTCATAACTTGGAATGAATTTCTTTAAATATTTCTTTCTTGAGATATGCTGTAGTGCAACAGTAAAAGGAGGGAGAAGAGTGATTCACCGTTTGCTTTATTGGCTGACATCTGGCATCCAATCCCTTAAAGAAAAGTTGAAGATTTGAATACATTGTCTTGTATACACTTTCCCTTTTCTTTATCATTGCTTCAGCATCTTTGCCGCTGAAAGTTAACATAGACAAGCAAGGAACTGGGTCGCTCAAAGAATCACTCCAATGAGGAAGGACATCCTCAAGACTTGTCAAATCACAAGAGACATTTACTTGACCACAGCTGCGCTCTTCGCTAACAGAAGAATTGCACAAGTCCAACAGTTTTATGAGAACCTTAAGCTGTTGTCCAGCTCGAAGAAGTGGTACAGAAACATGTTTCAGGAAGCAAGGCACTGGAGTATAATCTCTTTCCTGGGACAAAAAATTCTTGTTAGGATCACCTTCAAGATTAGGGTAAACTAATTCGTTAATGTGAAGTTCATTGATGGGTCGTGCCAATCCAATGAGCTCCTGATCATATTTTTGATTGGGCTCAACCTCGTATACAGTCTGCCAGTGATGCACAACATAAGTAGCACATGACATCATTCGACACCCTTGAAGATGCTAAACATGTACATCAAGGAATGGCTTAATGGTAGTCCTCCACGTACACCAAGAAGAGGTTAAGAGTTCAACTACCACCAACAGCAGATTTACAAGAAATTTTAAGACATTTTCCAAGGATGATGTCAAGGGTTTAACTCCCTCCCACATAATGTAATAGGCTAGTATTTCAATAAATTAAAAAAAAAAAAAAAGTTCACATTGAACAGAAGTGGCCCATGTTTGATAAGGAACAGAATATACCTTTACAAAAGTGGTGGACGTACCATATAAATATGACGATTTGTCTGAGCATTCCACAACAAATTCTTTGTAAGGATCACTAATTTTTGCCTTATAGATCCATGAACGAATAAAATGACAATAGGGCTCACACGAGCGAACAAACAGAAACTTAAAAAGTGAATGATGAATTGGATCAGCATTCTGTACAAAAGAACACAGAACCTTCATTAGGCTGGCAACAAGAGAATAAATTTAGGCATGGCATATGCAAGTAGTATTTAGCAAGTTTTAATGGATATGGATGTATAAGAGATCCTTATCATGCTTTTCTAAACATACAAACACAAGCATAAAAGCATGGTTTGAAGGAAGCATATAAGACCATAATCTATGGCTGTGAAGACTGAAAAGAGTGAAATGGACTGGAAAACTTCAACTTTTAGATTTATATGGATCTAAGTATCACCTGTATCATATTGGAAATAGGTCAAGCCATTACTTTTCTGGGATAGTTTTCAGTTCTGGAAGTGAGGAAAAGAGATAAAAGTTAAATCAGTTTGGACAGACTCAAAACTGTTCGACTGTCATTGTGTGGAACTGGGTTAGTTATCTATCCTGTCTACAGTTGTAAATACTTGCGTGTTTGTTCGGTAGTTCTTTTCTCCCTGGCCTGTGACTTCTAGCTGTGCCTCCACTGTTCAGCCATTGCATAAAAAAATTCATGTTGACGATGGATTCTTATTCTGCTTCACATGTAAACTTGAACCAGTTCATCAATATGGGAAGCTTTTCTTTATGAAGAATGGCATTGTCTTTCATGAAAAATCTAGATGATCATGTGGTTGCATTTGTGCATATGTATATGTGTGTCCGCATCCTTCTCGACAACAAAGATTAGTTGTGCATCCCAGAGATAGAGAAACCTCCCCTCTCCTCCCTGATTGTACTACCTTTTTTATCTCATAATATTGGTGCTACAATCTACCTTCTTTCTAGAAAAAAGTCACTATCATGGGGAAAAATAAACTCTAATAAGATGTGACGGTGCAATGTTATTAGGGAGGACACTGGCTCCGATGATGATGATGAGGAGGACGACGACGACAACGACATCTCATCTAACAGCTAAAGAAATACAGAGCCCTGTCAATGTTTCACTTCTACTGCCCTCTGTAGACTGGTTAGCTCTGTCCTCTATCTCTTCTCATTAAGACAGCATTCAATTATGTCTAAAAGAAAAAAACAAGATTTGTTAACTCATCGAAGGCAAATGGACATAAATAAACTATTTTGGATGGACTGACTTAGTAAAAATAATTCAGATATGTTGGGAAGTATTCGAAGAAATTGGCAGTAGGAAACAGTTCAGTCAGGCTTACTCGGAGATGAAGATACAAATAAGTCAAAAGATCTGCTCCTCTGGGGAAGGAATCAAATTCCAGGTTTGTCTTCACTGCAAAACCTTCCCCAGAAAATTCAGAGAAAGCAAGATTGTCAGTCCTTAAACCACATATATTTCCCAGCACTTCAATACGGGTCCTCAGTTCTTTCGTATGGAGGTAGACTTCCAAGAGAGTAATTCCGAAAGAGCACTTGTGAAACTGCCCCCATTAAGTGAAATGTGTGCCGACTTCTCCATCATCTTGCCCGAACGCCTATACTTCACTGAGGCAAACACAGTGTTCAGAGAACAAAGGTACCCCTCCAAGATTTTCCCCACTGCAACAGCAAACGCCTGGTTGACGAGAGAAAACGGAGGATTTGCCCCCATTTCATCTTTCTGAATCTCCCGCTCTTCTTGTTTCGCAAATTGACTTGTTTTTGCAGAACCCTTACGTGGGTACTGCACCTTTATGCTTTGCTCCCTGCCGAGGAAGTAATCCACAAACTTACGGAGAAGAAAGAAGATGAGACCTGCACGGGCAACAGATTTAAGCAGCCTTCCCAGGGCGTTCATGCTTGATGACCGATGCCACAAGTTGGGGTTCCCATGACAAGTTCTATCAGCCGAACTTGAGCAAAATGCCAGTGAAACTTTCTCGATGTCATCTAGAGATGACCCTACTCCCTGTAATGCGTTTAAGGCTAGCCTCACAAGCACTGTTTCCTGGTATACACAGCAAAATATAAAGCACATCACACCAAACTCGAAAGGGGAAAAAAAAAAGAGAGGAAGAACTGCGTTAAAATACAAATCAAATTGTAAATTTCTGAAGCCGCTGCCAGCCTCTACAATGAAGAAGGCAAATGGCAAGGCAAGAGAACTGACGGAGACCACCAAGGGATCACAGGGCGCCTCCGCGGGTTCGATCCCGGCGGACGCCCACACCCTGCTGCCGCTCTCGGATTCGATGCACTCCCACGACTTGGGAGGAACCCAGGGGCCTTCCGGCCTCAGGTCCCGCAGCAGCAGCGACACGAAATCCGGTCGGCCGGCCGCCGCTCCATCCATCGGAGAGCAATAAGGGAAGGTGGCGGCCGAACGCCGGTTAGAAGACTCGTTTGCAAAGGCGGAAGCTTTTGTTTTCGAAAAGGCCGAAATTTTTCACTCCTTATAAACAATTTTTTATTATTTTATAATATTAAAATAGGAGAATATTGCTCTCACAAACACCAACTCCGTGTGGTTTTTAAAAATCTCTCATATTAAAATATTTATTACAAAATATTTTCAAATACATAAGACATTTTTATTGGGCAAAACATCCCACATTACATAGTGGTTTTTCGTATTTTTGGGGCATGAAGTATATTTTTCAGTTTATTATTTCTTAAATTCTGTATTCTCTTTTTTTCCCATTTGTCCACCATCTAGCATGACAAAAAAAAAGGAACTCATATAATAATATTTCCATCCCTCTTCCACTATATCAGTATATCACTCCTCTCTCTTTACCCACATAATTCCTTGGCTACTTGTCGGAAATTGACAACATATTCTTTATATATATATATATTATATATATATATATATATATATATATATATATATATATATTATATATATATATATCTTATCGAATTTAGCATTCAGATTTTTGTTCTTGCAACCGGGCTTTGTAGTTTTTTTTTAGTTTTTACTTTTATAAATAAAATATTTCTCAGTCCCAAATAACTAGATTCCTACATAAATATAGTTTTTTTATGGTCGGATAGATGACCTAAAGCCACTGAGAAAATTTTCCTTGCTCTGGATTCGAACCTAGGGTTCTTCTCACCCAATCCACTAATATCCACTCTGTAACTGTTATGACGGAGGGACTTAGATATAGAGTATGAAATGGTGTTTACGATTTCATTCGTGTTATATGTTGTTTCAAAGTAAATTTTCAGAAAATTGCAAATTAAGGATATTCTGAAGTACGTAGTAGATAATAGTTTTTCTTATTCAATCAAGAATCTAATTAGCATTTTCTTCTATCCAAATAGTATTTCTGTTAATGTAAATAAAAGGATCAGTACGTCCTCTCAAAAAACAATTTTCCTTCTTCTTATTCTAAAAAATGACATCCCACCATTTTTTTACTTGATTAATTAATTTTTATTCATGAAGTATAGTACTTGAGCATTCCTGTTATGCACTAAGCAAGGTAATTAATTTTATATAAAAATCTTATAAGAAAATATGACATGGCTATTTAATAATCCTACAAATATTTGCATTGTATCAACAATATTACTATCACATGCATATACTCAGCCTATACAAATCTAAGGAAAGAATGAGCAATTTAAGTTTTTTATTTTTTTTTTGGAATGCTTTAACATGATTATATATACCAAAGTAATAGCCGATATAACACCGGAAGCCATTCAAATAAAATCCTCAGGGGAAGTATTGTCGTTATTCCACCTTTTTTTTGTGTGAGGTCTCATTAATTAATATTCCAGATATATTTATATATACTCTCAAGAACAAACCTGATACGCGATGGTCCTCGCGGCCCGGGACTCGGCCCCGAGTCCCTCATTTAATCAGATGAAGAGTCCGAATTAGCTTAATTCCCCCTAGGGGTCGGTATGAGTTCGTCCACACAGTCAAGTATTCGGAACCGAGTCCAGTATGCGTACACTGACGGCTCTCTCGCTAGTTCGGGAGGCATTGGGGGGAAGTTCGGATCACTAGAGTATCGCACGGCGTCCAACAACTGCAAGTAACTAATCTAGGAAAGCGTCAGACACAGTCACCCCTGAGAATCCGGCGTCGTGGAGATCGCAAGGCGAAGCCGAGATTCTCGGACACGAATCTGAATCCACGACAATCGTGGCAAAGATCGGCGCGGTTCAGGAAGATCGTGGGCCGATATCTGCGCGATACGAGCGGATCGTGGCTAGCCAACTTGTCCTGGTGAGAACACTATATAAGAGGGAAGCTTCCGCGACGAAGGAGGTATGCAATCTGTTCCAACCCAAAAACTCTCCTCTCAGTAGAACCCCCCTCTAACTGGATCGTCGGAGTGTTTCCCCACCGAGGCACCTCGGTGGTCTTGCAGGAGGAGGTTGGCATCGCTCGGACGGCAAACTTACCTCGGGAGTCTCTCGGCTGAGGCCGACCCGTTACTCTAGCAGTAACAAAACCCATGCAATAAATTTGAGAGAATTTGAGGGGGCATCAAATGTAGTTTATATACACTTCAGAAATCAAAATCAAACAATTGTGTTTCCATCCATGTAACAAGTTACAAGATCTGGCTGCAAAGCCAGTGATCTGGAGTGGAGGACATGGTGCTGTGCATGCATGCAGGAGAAGAACCCAGTCAGTCATATGCATCATGGGTGAGGGAATCAATTAAGTTTCACAAGAACAGTTTGTAATGGACCAGCAGCTAGCCCTGGTGCGGCTGCTGCTACTGCTGGATACGCTGCCGCCTGGTGCTCGGATCAAACTACGAACAGTGACGCGCAGCTCCGGCTTTTCCCTCAGGCACCGCAGCACTTCCCTGACGTCGCCGCCGGCGCCCAGATCCAGGAACATCTCGTGGGCCCGCCGGAGGAGGTCCAGGCTCTTCGCCAGCGCGCCCGCAGCCTCCTCCTCGTCCAACCTCGCCTCCGCGAACGACTTCTCCCCGGGGCGGCCGTGGAAGGCGAAGTAGCCGTAGGGCCGCACCCGGACGAGGTTGTCCAGATGATTCTCCCAGACGTCCACCGTGTCGTCCAGGATGACGACGACGCGCTCGTCGCCGCCGGGGACGACGTCCAGGCTCTTCTTGTCCTTCTCCCTGAAGTCCTCCCTCGCGACGATGTCGCCGGGAGAGAAGTGGCTGCCCTCGGGGTCGAGGAGGCGGGTCATGCGGTGAGCGTAGGCGCTGTTTCCCTTGGTGCAGATGCGGAGGTCGTACATGGCGCCGGCCTCCCGCAGGAAGGTGCGGACGAAAGGGCGCAGCTTGGTGAGGATCCCGTGGGTCTCCCTCAAATCGAAGAGCGTCCGCTGCCCCAGCGGGGGAGGCGGTCGGCGGAGGAGGTAGGCCTCCCCGGGGGCTAGGCGGAGGGCGGGGGTGGTGTGCAGCAGGGTGTGGTCCAGATCCAAGACCAGCACCAGCCGTTTCTCTTTCTTCTCCGGCATCACCACCGCCGCCCTCGGCCCGACGTCGCCAACGCCACCAGTGCGCAGGCGCTTCGCCGGCGCTGCCGCCTCGTCTGTCTTCAAGAACCGTTCTTGCGGGGCAACTGGAAGCCCATGACGGAGGCCCCCGTCTCTGTCGCGCCGGCTGACGACCTGCGGCAAGCTGGGCATGGTGGCCGCCGCCATCGCAGCTAGCAGTGGAGGAACAGGGGGAAGTGCTTGAGCAGAGCAGAGGAGAGCGTGAGAGATGCAGGGGAAGTGGCGACTGGCGAGGAAGTGGCTGCAAAAGCCAAGTTAGAAGGTCGGATATCCTATTCTCGATCGGATTAGGCCGGGTTTATATTTCTGGTTTAACCAACTAATTACTGGAATTAACTAACCACCACCCACCAGAGTTACACGTCATTCGTTTATGAGTAAACTTTTATATTTAAAATATTTTAAGATTATTTGTTTTTGACAGATTAGGGGAGTACGTATATATATACAAAAAGGCCAAATAAATATCAATTATATAGATATTAATATCTAAATATATGGAAGATTAATAGATGGAGTTGAAAAGTGAAAAGAAAACATGTCGATGCAGATTGCATAATTATGGAAATGCAAAAGATTGTTGGAGGACATGCTATGAGTTGTAGCTTAGCGTTATTTTATTGGAATAGAAATATCGGCACAGTAAGAGCTTTCTTTTGTATTAATATGTTTGGGATACATATAGTATTCGTATTAAGATTAGTAATTTAGAACCATATAATTCTCCATGCCGTCCCTCTACCAAGAGTTAACTAAATGGGTCTAAGATCTGATATCCGGATCCATTTACACCCCACTTACGTTGTCTTATAATTAGTTGGAATATTATCGAAAGATGATTAAGTACTTGTTTCTCCTTCTCATCTCAATAGCTCTGAAGTTGGATTCGAGAGTAGGGCCATATATATTGTTGTCTCTTTTATGAGATCTAATAAAAATCATACCAACCATTTTATTTCTTAGGATAAATTAATTAGGAGTCTTTAACAGATATTTGATTTATTTTCTAATCCTTAACAGAGTTGTAACTCATTACAATAAATGTTATCTCTAGTTATTATATATGTTAAATCATGTTACAGTAAAGATCTTTCTATTATAGTCAGGGACTTCTAATTAATTTCTCTTATTTCGTAAGTTCTATTTTTTTCTAACCCATTTTATCCACCTTCAAGAATGGCAACAAATAATAATAATGTTTCCGTCTCTCTTCCACTACATCATTCCCCCCTCCTCTCCCTTTGCCGATTTCATTTGGCTACTTATTGAAAATTGATAAAACATTCGGTCGCGAACGTAGAAATTTCATTTAGTATTGGGGTCATTATATTAATTCAGTGGAGTCACTCTTTAAAAAAAAAATCTAACCAAAACAATTTAATAGAAAATTTTAAACTCCCTAATAAGATTTTAAAAGTCCAATGGAGTTCTAGGACCCCACTAAATATGCTCTAGATCTGCCAATGAAAATATCCTTATTTTTCTTGTAAATGTATTTTATCGAATTTAATATTATTTTTCTTCTTCTTGAAACCGGGTTTGATGGTTTTTTTTTCCTGTTATAAGGAAAATATTTTTCAGTCCCAAATAACTGGATTCCTCCTCAAAGATAGCTGACATAACAGACTATTAAATGGGTATTCACAAGTTTATTTGGGTTATGTAGCTACAAATTAAGTCAAATTATCAGAAAAATGCAAAGGAAATTCTGAAGTAGATAGTAGTTGTTCTTACTCAAAAAGGAATCTAATTAACATTTTTCTGTCCAAATAATATTTTCGTTTTACTCAACATTCGACCAACAAAAGGATCAACACGTCCTCTGAAAAAATAATTTTTTCTTCTTATTCTAAAAAATGACGTCCCACCATTTTTTACTTGATTAATTATTTTTTTATTCATGATGTATAATAGTATTTGTGCACACCCTGCTAAGCAAGGTAATTTTCATATACAAAATCTTATAAGAAAATATGACATATAGCAATTTAATAATCCTACAAAAATTACTTTGCATTGCATATCAACAGTATTACACAGCCCTATACAAATCTAAGGAGACGATGACCAACTTAAATTTTCCTTTTTTGGATACTTTAACGTGACTATACCAAAATAATATAAGAACAGAAGCCATTCAAATAAAATCCTCAGTGAAAGTATTCTCATTATTCCACTTTTTTTTTGTGGGAGGCCTCATTAACTATTCCAGATACATACATACATACATACATACATACATACATACATACATACATACATACATACCAGAGCAAACCCATGCAAGCAATTTGAGAGAATTCGGGAGGCATCAAATGTTAGTATATATACACTTCAGAAATCAACATATTTCTATTTCCATCCATGAATGATGAAACAAGTTACAAGATCTGGCTGTAAAGCCAGTGATCGATCTGAGGAGGACATGAAGTGCCGCATCCATGCAGGAGAATTAAGAACAGTTTATCTGCTCGGAATGAATGGATCATTTGCTAGCCGGAGAAGAAGCTGCTGCATGCCGCTGCCGCTACTGCTGGATATGCTGCCGCCTGTTGCTCGGATCAAACTACGAACAGTGACGCGGGACGCGCAGCTCCGGCTTCTCCCTCAGGCGCCGCAGCACTTCCCTGACGTCGCCGCCGTCGCCCAGATCCAGGAACATCTCGTGGACCCGCCGGAGGAGGTCCAGGCTCTTCGCCAGCGCGCCCGCAGCCTCCTCCTCGTCCAACCTCGCCTCCGCGAACGACTTCTCCCCGGGGCGGCCGTGGAAGGCGAAGTAGCCGTAGGGCCGCACCCGGACGAGGTTGTCCAGATGATTCTCCCAGACGTCCACCGTGTCGTCCAGGATGACGACGACGCGCTCGTCGCCGCCGGGGACGACGTCCAGGCTCTTCTTGTCCTTCTCCCTGAAGTCCTCCCTCGCGACGATGTCGCCGGGAGCGAAGTGGCTGCCCTCGGGGTCGAGGAGGCGGGCCATGCGGTGAGCGTAGGCGCTGTTTCCCTTGGTGCAGATGCGGAGGTCGTACATGGCGCCGGCTTCCCGCAGGAAGGTGCGGACGAAAGGGCGCAGCTTGGTGAGGATCCCGTGGGTCTCCCTCAAATCGAAGAGCGTCCGCTGCCCCAGCGGGGGCGGCGGTCGACGGAGGAGGTAGGCCTCCCCGGGGGCGAGGCGGAGGGCGGGGATGGTGTGCAGCAGGGTGTGGTCCAGATCCAAGACCAGCACCAGCCGCCTCTGTTTCTTCTCCGGCTCCACCACCGCCGCCCTCGGCCCGACGTCGCCAACACCACCAGTGCGCAGGCGCTTCGCCGGCGCTGCCGTCTCGTCTGTCTTCCAGAACCGTTCTTGGGGGGCAATTGGGAGCCCATGACGGAGGCCCCCGTCTCTGTCGCGCCGGCCGACGACCCGCGGCAAGCAGGGTATGGTGGCCGCCGCCATCGCAGCTAGCAGTGGAGGAACAGGGGGAAGGCGTCTGCTACTGCAACGGCGGGGACTGAGCAGACTCTGAGAGTGAGAGAGAGATGATCGCAGAAAATGGCAACTCAAGGGAATCTAAGAAGCTCGGGATCCTGTTCTTGGTGGGATTACTAAATCCTGTTTTATGCTCTGCGATGGGGAGGATATTTCCTATTCCGGATCGGACTAGGTTGTGTTTAAGCTTCCGGTTAACCATCAGATTATTACGAAAGTTAACAGCTGGCCACGGCCACCAGCGTTGATGGTTACCCGTTTACGGCTAAATAATTATATTTAAATATTTTAAAATTATTTGAGTTAAATTAGCGGGGGTATGTCTATATGCCAAAAAAAAAAAACAAAATAAATATCTACACTTCAGAGGCTATTATCTAAAATACAAATGTATATTAAAACTATGGGACTGCAAATATTTTAAAATTATCTGAGTTTGATTATTTAGAGGTGCATATACACAAAAAAAAACCATATATATATATGTGAATAGTATAGTGGCTATTATGTATATGTATTTGTAGAGGGGCCGGGTTAAGAACTCATAAAACAGGTCGATTTATATTGGAAAATTATGGAACTGCAAAAGATTGTCGGAGGACATATAACTAATTGTAGCTTAGGCTCATTTTATTGGAATATAAATTGCGATACGATAAGAGAGTTTTGGTATTGGATATTTGATATTGTTGGAGGTATATAGTATTAATTAGCATTGAAATTTTAATTTAAAAGGATGGGATCGATGCTCCAACATTCCTTTCCTCTATTTTTTATCTCATCCGAGAGCTACCTAAATGGGTTTAAGATCCGATATCGATGGGATCCATTTACATCCATCTTCTGGCCGGAAAGAAATTAAGGTTTTTTTTTAATTCTCATATATTATTATACTTTCAGAACTGTTGCAACTATAGAAAAAGTTATGGTGATGGTTTTATTTCCTTCAACTATCTCATTCTTGGCCATTAATAAAAGTCCAATTGCCCTCCTCTATTGGAGAAGTGCTGAATGTCTTTTTTTTCTAAAATTAACTCATTTGGGAATTTAGATGAGAAAAATGAAAATTAATAGGAATCTTTTGTATTTGTAATTAGACAAAAATCTATTTTAAATTTGCATAGAAATGCTATCTACCCTATAGCTGGTTAGTGATGCTTTTCCTGGAATAGTCATGTCGAAAGTCAATGTTTTCTTGAAATAGTCTTGCAGAACGACATTGCAGATTTATCTTTTTAATGTAAAAGGTAATGTCACTCTTAGTTACTTATTTATCACTTTTAAATGTTAAAGATAATAAATAAAAATATTAAGGGTGACAACTAATGGGTTAATAATGAAAAATATTTTTTTTACATATTAGTCCTTACAAACTTAGCTAATTATCGGTTAATCTCTCAAATCTAACTATTATCATATTATCCTCTCAAAATCTCGGAAATCTTGAAGAAAAGTCTCTCTAATAGAGACTAATATGTAAAATTTAAAAGTTTTGAAAGACTAATATAATAGCGATGAACTAATATGTAATTAACTAAATTTATAGAGATTAATATGTAAAAAATTCTAAATAATTTTATGAAGAGTAATATAAGATCATTAAATGCTCCTATTAAAATGAGATAAGAGCATTTGGAGCTCATGGGTAGATTTATATAGTCGTGTAACTAATATTTTTCCACTTGTATTGTCATAAAAAATCTTACTAGATAAATATATTTGCACTAAAAATTATGTTATAATATATAATATATCATGACGAAGGTGTACAAGAGATATTATAAATGTCCACAGCCCCCTTTTTTGCCCCCATATGGGGATAAAATTACTGAAGTTTACTTGAACAGTCGTGAGAGAACCACAGGGAAAGGGGATGGAGGGCATAGTTGATGGGTGGGATTCCCTATCTGATTAGATCAGGTTTATGATCTAATTAACTAACTAATTACTAAGTTAGTTCAACAGTTAAGTGAACATTTACACTAGGGGGAGGATTAACTAATTACTAAGTTAGTTCCAGGCTTGGCTTTAGCTATCATGCAAATTAAACACGATTTCTTAGTTTTTAATCCTTGTAATATTCTACAATTATCTTTAAGCTCTGTAAGTTAACTATTTAGTCCTGGACCCAGAAAGCACAACCTTTTTTGAGAAGTATATCCTTTTAGAGATCGTTTTGAGAATTGTCACGATTAACTTTTAGTCTCAGAATTGAACAGTCAAGTTGCAAAAATTAAAGAGCTAATTACAAATGATTGCAAGGGTTAAAAACTAAAAGGCCCAAATAATAAACCGCATCCAAGAATTAGTCCTCTAATCTAGATGTTTATTTTCCAAAACAAGCAATTATAATTTATTTGGTAAACACCCTTTTCGGATCCAATAGTAGACAAGCTCTCTCTCTCTCTCTCTCTCTCTCTCTCTCTCTCTCTCTCTCTCACACACACACACACACACACAAACACACACAGAGTCCTTAGTGGCTACAGACAGGATTTATCCTTCTGCTTATTGCAGATTTAAGAAGAACGACATCAAAATTACATAAAAGATATGCTGAACTCAAGACTAAAATTTCTGAACCCTCATCGTGGAAGCACTAGAAAACACCCTTTTCTCTCTTTACAGACTCTGTACAAGGAAAGATTTACCACCTGTGACCTGCCATTCATTTCAATCTATAAAGTTACCTAGAAGAGAACTCTCTTTCTCTCTCTCCATATATATATGCATTGGCAATGTATAGTTACACTGGGGACAAGTGAATGGCACCATTTAAACAAATAACATAAACATGTGGACAGAACCTGCTCCTTTTCTTTCTCCATCTTTTATGGTGGTCTCAACTGTAAGTTATCAGGTTGAACAGAAGGTAATCGTTCTCCATCCATTGCCAAATGTTTCCAAATGTCTGGGTATAGCAAAGATGTAGAAGTAATCTAGATGGGATCTTCACTAGATTTTCTTCCCTGAAGCTCCCATCACAAGTTATCATGCTCAATGACTTGAGCTCCTCTCCATGCTTCACCGGGATTCACAACCACAGGCACCAACATGGAAGCCGGGCCAGTGCAAATGAAGTAGTCTTTCCCATACTTGTCTGATAAAGAACCGGGGCTTGCCACATAAATGTCGTCGTAACCCATCCTTATCACTCTAAATCCAAGTCCACTTCCCTGCAAGTTCACAAGAATGTTTAGTTTAATCTCCACAACTGTCACTAATGGAATAACATGGTGCATTTTCGCTTTCAAGACTGTCATCCCCAACATTGTGAGGTACAAGGACAAACACAAACAAGAGCCCCAATGTGAGTGGATATACATATCAGATTTCTTCAGTTTCAAGACTCTGTCATCCACAACTGTTACTAATGGAAGAACATGGTGAATTTTCACTTTCAAGACTCTTTCATCCCCAACATTGTGAGGTACAAGGACAAACACAAACAAGAGATCCAATGTGAGAGGATAAACATATCAGGTTTCTTCAGTGTAACAGAATGCGAACAATCTTCAAAGAATTAAGCAAGGCAAATGTCTATGGTACTTAGATAATTCACTGTTTAATAAGCTGAGAGATTCTCAAAAATATATTAGCTTACGATAGTTTAGTTACAGTAGAATTCCCAAATAAAACTCTAGGCAAGGTTTGATAACGGGAGGTTTCTCAGAATAAATCATTACCTTTCTTGCTACTTAGAAACCATTGATATCTTTCCTATCCCCCAACAGGCATGTTTCTATTGCCATTAATGAACAAGCAACAAGAGCATGAAGTGTAAGCAAACCAAGAGTTGGTGGAAGGATGGACCATCATATCTTACCTGATCGATCGTCTCATACTTGGAAGGCGGAGTGCTGTAAATTCGCTTCAATCTCTTGCTTGGTGGTGCTGTATATACTCTACTGAGCTTCCCCTTAAGGACAGTATACATATTATCTTCTACTTTCCAAGAGCCTTGCTTATCCTGTTTTGAGTCGTCCTCACGAAAAAGGAATGCGGACCAACCACCAGCAGGTTCTGGTTTCATGGCTTCAGCAGGAGACATGATTCCGAAACTGGAAGGAAGAGGGGGGTGGGAGCAGTAGGAACAGCCAGTGAGACCTTGGATTGCGCAGCCACTCCTACTCTTGAACTTGAGGTGGCTCAGCATTGCGCTTGTCAGCTCCACAGCTTTCAAGCCTTTGTTCTTCACTATGACAGCCGTTGCCATGCTCAGGGGGTAGAGGGAGACAACATATGTTACCTCCAGGGAGCTGTCACCATTGGTGCAGCTCAACTCAACCTGCGCAATTAGTGGCCAATAACAGGTTAAATTTCTTTCTAATATATCCTTTTGAGGACGAAGCAATTAGAACTCTTTCAAAGACCAAGAGAAAAATACTTGGACATTCAAAACACAAGAAGAAAAAGGCAGTCCTCTGTTGATCAAATCCAACATCTAGGGTTGGGGAATTCAGGAGAATGAACAATCAAAGAGCAACATTTGACACAAGAATGACACAAGAACTCAGTGCTTTACTGGCTTTTTAAAACACTGCAACCTCTTCAGCAACCAGTAGAGACTTGTCCCCTTGGAAATCCTCAAGTCAGGTCTCATGTGGATGAGGGAATCGCTCTGAAGGTTTGAGTGAACAAGCTTACAGGAAAATCATCAGATACCTGATCTACATTGTTTGAGATGAGAGGATCCATTCCCAACTTCCCCACCCCCAAAAAAAAACCTTCAAAAGAGGTGATTACGCAGCAAGCACAAAGATTTGTCTCCCCGCCAATTAAAAAAGCAATCATTTGCAAACTGATACTTTTAGATCCCAACTAGCACTGACGGAAAGAACAAACAGGATTCCAGACCAAAAACTCCCAACTTGAAAATTTTCACAATCACCTGGACCGCGTCGATGGAATCGGCGTCCGTGTCCTTCACCGCCCACTCGGACGCCCTCCACGGCTGCCCATCCTTTCCCGGCCTGGAGGCATCATTCAGCACCAAGCTGACCCCTCCCTTGACCTCCCCACCCGGCTCCGCGGCCGCCACAGTGTGAAGCACCTCCTCGAACCCGTCCTTCCTCCAGTATACCTTGGGCCGGTAGGACGTCACCAGCCCGTCGGGGATGCGGAGGGAGAGGGAGCTGCCGTTCCGGACGGTCAGCTCCACGGTGGGCACGCCGGCATGCTCCGCAAACTTGATGCCCTTCCGGCCGAACTTCTCTTCGAGGGTCTGCGGTAGAGGGGACTGGACGGTGGCCGGGGATGCCGAGGTGGCAGCCGCCCTGATGGGGTGACTGGGTTTGGGGAGGCGGAGGGGGAGGAGAGAAGCCATGGAAGCAGCAACGCCGCCGCCACCACCACGGTGCTCTGTCCCACTCCAGCTCGGTCACTGGCCTCATATCAGTAACGTTACTGGATGGGGTTTTGTCTGGACCTCCCCATCCAACCGGAACAATATTTTGCCGGGTGTCGCAACGCCATTGGCTTTGCTGAAAGTGGTTCAGTGAACATCTTTTGATGTGCACAAATTAGACACATTATTATCTAATAAGTATTAATAAGTATATGCCACCCATAGTTGAAAGGGTAAAGATGACATAAATAAGAGGACTCCGGCTGGGTTGACCGGTAAGAATTCTTGCTTAAAAGTAGGAGGTTTCAAGTTCGATTCCTGGGGGGAGGGTTTATCTGATTTACATATAATCTTCGAGGTGTGTAGATTCGAAATTTTCTCGGTCAAGTGGGGTAAGAGTAATACGATTACACGGAAAATAGGAGCTGTCAAATTCTGACCTTGGAATTCACGAATACCAATCCCTGAGCTCACAAAACCACACGGGGTGAAATTTTCTCGTTACCAAAAAAAATGACATAAATATTAGGGAGAATTAATAATTGCTCTTTGGCAAAGGCCTGTCATTATTTTTCAGTCTATCAAATTTTCTAACACCGCATGCCCCATAGTCATTACTTTTTGGTGGGATTTATTTTTAGGTTTAAGTATGTAACTTATACTTCATTAACTACATATTTGCATAGTTACATACTTACATAATTCTGAAGTACTTACGAAACTATGTAACTCACATAGTTAGTGAAGTACAAGTTGAATATTTAAATACTTACATATTTATATAACTTACATAGTTACATACTGTTACATACTTATATAGTTATGTAAGGAGGTGCTTAAAAATAAATCCTGTAAAAAGTAGGGACCATATGGTGCTAAAAAATCTGACAAAGATTGAAAAATAATGTCAATCATTTAATAGAGAGTAATTATTAATTCTCCCTATATATTAAAAGAGAAATATTAGTTATCCGTGCACTTGTGTAATTTGCATGACATGGAACAGTCAGACCGAGTCCTTCCAGCTCGACTAGTTATTCGATATCCTAGATACCTAGTATTTCTCATATTATAATATCTCATTTCTAAGTTGACACAATTGTATTGGGTGTGCAAACTCTAGTACACACCATTTAAATATTTCTCTTCTTGACATTAAATCTTCACAATAACAAATGAAAGTGCCACATGATCACTTAAAAATATAATATATTAAGTTGGCATTTTATTAAAAACTTGGGATTGTGGCAAATACCTATTGGTGTATACATCTTATTTAGTGTTGGAGAAAAATTTAATACACTTGTTAGACTTTTAAATGCAATAAAATGGCGTCTACTTGACGCCATGTGGGTGACAATGGTCGGCGATCGGTGGCCGACGACGGCGGTGAGTAAAATTTCATATTCTTCATAAATCTATAAATTTCTTTCCTTTTAAGTCACCATATTTAGATGAGAAAGGAAGGACGGACACCAAGATAGGATTGGGCGACGAAAACTCTACTGATTATTTGTCTATCTTAATGGATTAGGTGGATAAATAATTGTAAAGTTTCATAGAAAAATGGAAATTAATGATGCTATAAAGTGAGGTCCACTCACCGCGTGCATTCGCCAGTCCCATCTTAAAACAGAACTTTTATCTCTCACTTTGGATTAACCAATTATTTGTTCTAACTTAAAATAACATAAAACATAACGGTGTCAATTAGGTCGGGTCGATCGGGAGGTCCGGAAGCCCGGCCCGGTTTTAACCGGACTTGAGTCGAAAAAATGAACCCGCTAAAAATTTTTGACCCGGCCCTACCCGGAAAAAATAGGACCGGGTTTGGACTTTGTGAGGCCCGGCCCGGCCAGCCCGAAAAATATAAATTTAATTTGTATTAAATATAAAATTTATATTTAAAAGAGAATTATATTTATTTTTTCCACAATAAATCTACTCCAAATATAATCTTTTATAAATTAAAGTTATGCACCCAATTTTTCTTTTAAAAAAAATTTAAACATTTCTGATACATAACAAAACCGTCCAAAATTATCTAAAAAATTGATGGCAAAATGAGTGAGAGTAGATATATTATATAAATAAAAATGATATTTTCGGACCGGGCCGGGTTTTTCGAACTTTTCCGAGCCTGGGCCGGGCCGGGCCTAGCAAGGCCCGGTCCAGGCCCGGCCCATTGACACCCTTAATAAAACAACATACTTGTGTGACCCACAAAATGTAGCAGCTCATCAAGATATGCTTAATGTCAAAGTGGCAAGATTGTTAATTTATCAGAGAAATGCTTCTTAACAGTGAAGTCTAGTAACAAGTCTTGTGTAAATTACTTATACAATAATTTTATTGACCAAAGATCTTATAGACCTTTGTTTTCCCTCTATCTTTCACAGCCATTGACAAACAAACTATGTAGGACTCGTTATCAAACCGGACTGCTAGCAAACATTTCTCTTTATCAAATCTTTGCCTTTGGATGGTGTGGAGTATGAAACCTCCAATGACATTTGTGGGACAAGAAAACACATAAACCCTATGCCTTCTTCTTTGCTTCCCACTTCCTCACCACAAAAAAGAAAAAAACATCTTTTTATTATGCCCATAAATCAGATCAATGATGACAGAGTATGCATATGAAAGTTACTGCACAATCTTGACGTGCATCAAATCAAGAACTGCTCATCAAAGAATTTGGACGTTTGCCACTTGATGTTTTACTAGCTTCCACAAATCCTGAATCACACTACACATGATCGCATGAGCATCCAGATTGCTTTTTTGTAGGGCAAGGATAAAAGCTATTGTTACAACCTCCATGAGGGAACTTGAGAAAAGATTCACAAATTTGAAGAACTGGAAATGGGATCAAATCGAACAAAAAGGGAGCTCAAATCTGGACAAACCTGATATCGCGGGATACAAAACTCCCACAATAAACAGTCAAATTGATACCTAGAGCATGTTTTCTACTTAACTCTGGGCCATACTGATCATCAATAAACATGTTAAAAAAAACAAACATCAAAATCTGATCCAAAACATTTCAAGCTAACATTACATGAACACCAACAAACGTAAGTTATCCTCAGAATTCCTTGCCCCCGAAAAACCCGCAAGCGCTCTAATGAAACAAAAATTTCAGGTCCCATCTCCAGCACCACTCACCATGAAGATCTGATCGGTCTATGGAAACTGCGAAACGTAAGCTGAATATATAAGAAACAAAAAAAAAGTGTAACAGCGCTGGAAAAGGTTAATCCTCGTCCATCCCGGCAGGTTGGTCTCTCCTAGCAGGGCCGCCTGCTGGTTTCGCCATTATGATCTGCAAAGCAAATGGTGCACACAGCGCAGTCAGGAAGGTAGTAGAGGAGGGGGAAGAAGAGGAACAGGAGAAACAAAAAGTGGAGACTCACCTGATCAACTCGGAGGACGGTGCAAGCTGCATCAGCAGCATATTTAAGGGCAAAAAATCTGTATATACAAAGAAACCATACCATCAGAAACTTGACCTCCCCATAATCTTTAAACACCTTCCCAGCAGCACACTGTCATATACGTGCATTTGAGTCTGTTCTAATTTTTCTATGCCTATCAAACACCAGAAACCTTCGAAGGAAAAAAAAAATCAAATCGAATTCAAAGATTGCTTCAAAATAATGCATCAATACTAGTGCAGAGCTGATAAAGCACAGGCTCCTGTACGCCGAAAGAGAGGACGTGCCTTTAGAGTTAAGAGAGAGTTCTATGTTGACCTGGTAGCAGTATTAAGCAAGATGTGAGCATTTTCAGGTCCGCTTTAATTAAAGATATTGGCGTACATGTGCTTAGAAGAGAATTGATTCTACATAAAGATGTATAAAAATCAGGATGTTTTCAGATGAAGCAAGATGTCAAGGTACACAAATCGTTTTCCCAAAAGCAAAATGAACATGAAATGTAAATAAGTGAAACCAAAAACTGTGGGTGACGGATGACAGAAAGCAGGCAAAGGGAACACCCAACAAAATAGCCGCTTACTTTGCCACATAGAGGTCCCAGACTTTCATGACTGAGGCATCTTTGCAGGCTCCCTCCTCCAGATCAATTCCAACTTTGGTGTTGCCAGATGCATGCTCAGCATACAGGGAAGAGATGATCTCAATTGCAGTGAGCCCTGCATTCTCTGCCAATGTTTTAGGCACCAATTCAAAGCTTTCAGCAAATTTTGCAATAGCATACTGGTCCAACCTGCAATAACATAGATCACTTGGAATCAAGAGAAGCTCGTTTTAACTCAAATGGGGTGGGTTTGGGTCATAGGAACTAGATGGAAGAGCCTAATTTCTGTGAGGAAAATTTGATTTTCCCTAGATTAAGAAAACCTTCTGGTCCTTGTGAAGGAAAAGAATTAGCTAAAAAGGCCTTCTACAACTAGACCTAGATAAAACTTTCCATGTGTAATCCTGAGTCATTCAAACTGGCGAACTCCAGGAAGGGGTCTCCTATAAAGAGACAACAGTATTGTTGTAAAATCAAAAGTGATTATCCATTTAGGAAAAAGGGAAGCAAGTAGACAGTACAGTGTCCCCACTTCATGTTCCAAAGAAGCACTTTGGCACAGAAACAGGACTCCTAATCAAGGGATACTAGCAACAAATTTCCATTTGGGAGTTGTGACAAGTTGGCATTGGCTACCGAAATCGCAAGAAGATTGATGTCTAAGTTCTATGAACCACCTTTGAGAAAACAAGGACAAAAAGTGAATAGATTACCCTGTTTCTTTAAATGAGAATTCCTTCAGTTTTCTTGCTAATTCTATCTCAGTAGCAGCAGCCCCTGGAACAATGCGACTATCCCTACACATGGCCTGGTAAGTATGAAATAGATCAGGGGCAGAAAGAACTTGGCTTTCATGAACAAAAGACTTAATAAGGTCATTAACTAGAGGCATCCATCGAATGCAATGTAGAAGCAGACCTTGTATGAATTAACTCCATCATCAATAGCTCTTTCAAGGTCATCTAATATACTGTCAGTGCTTCCTCGCAAAACAACTGTTGAAACGGAGTTGCCACCCTCTTCATTCTTCACAATAGTGACCTATGAAATTTTAAGGAATTGGAAAACAAATTAGTGATTAAATAAAAAAACAGTAAGAAGATGAAATGGGGTAACAGGTTGCTTCAGTAACTGACAGGTAAGACATACCCGAACACCACCAATTTCCTCCACTGAAACAGAGTCAGCATATCCTAACTCATCAGGATTTGGTTGACTAAGTTTAAGCTGTTATCAGGGTTACAGTGTTACAACAGGAAATCAAGAGAGACTATATGTTATGGGTAAAAAAATATTAAAAAAAAAACTTACAAGAGCAACAGCTCCAGTTGTACGGCAAAAACGTCGCAGTTCAAATTTTGAACTAATTTTCAAAACCATAAGCCTAAAGAAAGACTATCAGTTAATACAGCTTGCAATACAATAAAACATGAAGATAACATCTGTGAGTTTCTTTCTCCATTTTTTTTCTAGGAAGAAAGCAATAATTGGTAGATTGCTGATTTCTGGTAATCAATCCAGCATATCTACCATGAGTAATGGCACACGATGCAATAAATATATGCAGTACATTCAGGTCCACTGAAATAAACAACAGTCCAACAATAAAAACATGAAACAGTTGTTCCAGTTACATGCATTCACAAGCCTACGTGTAATGACAGACAAGTTTCAAAATTAAAATTCGGCAAAAAAAAGTTTGAAAATTAAAAACCATGGGTCTATAAATGTATTTTCAACTGATATAGAAAATGGAAATTAATACAACAAACAGCTTTCAAGTTCTCTTTCACATTTTTTCCCCTTCAGTTACTGCAATGAAATCCATTTCCATAGCGCATATCAACAAAAGCCCCCAGAACAGAAGGCAGATGCCCCTCCTGTGGTTAAAAGAGAGGAGGGGGGGAGCAAGAAGACGCAGCATCAAGATTCATGGCAGGTGGTAAGTCTACCCTTTTTCCCTTCCACCTTCCTATTACTACCAAGACCAGTAGACTGCCAGCTAAG
Organism: Colocasia esculenta; assembly: GCA_014218235.1. Taxonomy (NCBI): domain Eukaryota; kingdom Viridiplantae; phylum Streptophyta; class Magnoliopsida; order Alismatales; family Araceae; genus Colocasia; species Colocasia esculenta. Next base: position 95,731 of record JACBKR010006268.1, on the reverse strand, counting down.
AATTTTTTTTTCTTTTTTTTGGGGAGGGGGGGGGTGGAGTGGGCAGTACCGCTAGTATATAAGTAAAAAAGGAATGTACAAATGTACAAGCAAAGGCAGACGCAGCCCAAAAAATGACAACCACTAGCACCTATACAAGAGAATGCCACACAAAGACTGTGGAACAAAGCAACCCCCAATAAACCAAAAAGAGTAGTAGAGGAATCCACATTACATAAAATAGCAGCACATTCCTCAACTTTATCACAAACAGAAGAAAAAACAGAGTCCTACTTGCGAGACACTCTCCTAAAGATCCAATTGTTCCACCTACAACAACTAGAAGGTGGCATGAAGGATGAGCCACCACACCATCCTGCCACTCCTGTGGAGCCATTGCTTCTCCTAGTGCACAAACAACTGATGAACGTCCCTGTGCTGACCGACGCCACTGTGGGTCCTAACAACCTCCCTCCACACCCCCTGTAAGTAGGAGAAACCTACAAACAGGTGGTCAAGGGCATCCTCCCCACAAAACACGTAGGTCGGCTAAATGTTTGGAAGAAAATAACGCAACCTGTCCAATGTAGATAGTCTCCCACGGGTGACCCTCCAAGCCAAATCCTTGACCTTCAAAGGGCTCTTAGATCTCCAAACTTGATCATGAAAATTGTGACAAACAACTCCATCAGAAATGATGCGGTAACTGATATGACTGAAAATGATCCTCCCTCTCCTACCTCCAAACCCACCCATCCTCTCTGTCAATAGGATGGAGGGGTAGAAGGAAAGAAAGAAGGTCCTGAAGTTGCACCATCTCCTCCTGCCTGAGATCTCTCCTGAAGATCGGTGCCCAAGCACCTCCCTACAAGAGGGAGCCAAATGCCTGAGAGACTAAACCCAAGGGATCTGCGGAATCAGAAAGAGGCTAGGAAACAAAGCCTCTAGAGTGAACTCCCCACACCATTGGTCCTACTAGAAAAGGCTCATGTCACCCTTTCCTAGATGGACCCAAACCCCCGAGGAGATAACATTCCTGCACAAAAAGATATCTCGTTAGAGAGGAGAAATGCTGCCACTAGCAGAAGACAAGTCCTAGAGTCTCCTTCTACCAAAGTACCTTTGCCTGATCAATTAGGACCACAACCCCTCCTCTCCAATCCCTAGCCTCCACAACTATTTGCACAAGAGAGTCAAGTTGAAATCTCTGATATTCTTGAGCCCTAGTCCTCCCTCTTTTTTACTAGCGACCAACCTCCTCCATACTATATCATGCCAACTCCTACATCTCCCCCCACTACCATACCAAAAAAAAACTGCACTGAATAGAGTCAATCTTCTTCGCCACCGACTTCGGAACCTTGAACATAGAGAGGAAATAGGTTGACAGGCTATACAACACTGAGCCACACAGCACAAGTCTGCCACCGAAAGACAATGCTCTAGCCTTCCACCCTGCCAATCTGAACTCAAATCTTTGGATGATGGGGCGATAATACGCGCACCTAAGAGCACATGACACCGGAGGAAGCCCTAAATATGATATTGAGAACGTGCTAATCTTAAAACCCAACAAGCAGGCCACCCTCAACAGAGACCTATCCTCCAAGTTCACTGCTACAAGAAGACTCTCGTTAAAATTGACTTTAAGGCATGTCACCTACTCCAGCAGTTCCAACAAGAGCCAAGTCAAGGAAGACAACTATCCACCCTCAACAAGAAACAAAATGGTACATCTGCATACTATAAGTGCGAGATCGACATACCCCTCTATCCCCCTGAAAGCCTCTGATCAAACCCACAACTATCATCCTCTGTCACACCCTACTCATAACAATGGCAACGAGAACAAAAAAGAAGGGGAGATATAAGATCCCCCTGGCAAACACCACAACCACTGTAGAACCAAGAGGATGGCTTCCCATTGACTAGGACAACAAAGGATGCCAAAGAGATACATGCCCTCACCTAGTCAAACCACCTGTCCCCAAGGCAAATCCTATCCAAGACATCAAAGAGACACTACCAATTCACCCTATCATAAGCCTTCTCAAAACCAACCCTTTCCTCTTGTGATGCTTCATAGACTGCCAGCCAAGAGATAATGTTGCTTTCAAGTCTTCTTGGGTTCGAGACTAAGAACAGAGAGTATTTAGGAAAAAAAATCCACATGTTACACATCCCACAGATTAGATCAACCTTCATCGCCATCCTAGAGACTATAATGAATGGTCAGTTGGCTCATCCAATTAGCACAAGTAGCACCTCTTTGAATGATTAGAATGAAAGCCATTGGTTTATCACATATTCAAAATCTATGGCCGTTAAATGAGGACTTTCAAGTATAGAAGCCGGATATCATCAAACATGACTAAGAGGATAAGCTAACAACTTTCTCTAACAACTTTCTTAATTAAAATAGAAACCAACTTCATCTAAGATATGCCCGAAGGATCCCAACAACATCCAACTCTTTCTCATGGGAGCCTTCCAACAAGGGATAGACTCTCACGTTTCTCGCCAGATTTGATTTTCACTTGTTGTTTTTGTAGAGCCGAGGAGTCCACAGATCACTTTTTTGCTGGATGCTCCTATTCTCAGGGGGTTTGGATGGAGGTTGTGCGGAGGACCAACTGTAGCATCATTTTGCAGAGGGAAAATCGTTGTCTACTGCAACATTGGGGCAGACCAAGGCTATATAAGCAAGATAGGATAATGTGGTGGGCCGGCTTGTCTTGCATGCCACGCTATGGGCGCTGTGGAATGAGAGGAACTACCATATCTTCCGGAGGGAGTCGCAGTCCGCAGGAGCAATTGTTGATTTTGTATGCAAAAGTGTTTAAGGAGTGGGATGATTGGGGGGTAGTTGGTTCTCACCTTCTAGGTGAGCTTCCTATTGTATAGGTGTTTTGGGGGTTCTCTTTTTGGGCATTTTGGTACCTATACTTGTACATTCCCTTTTCTTTTAATATATATTTGTAGCACGATCCACCTTCAAAAATAACTACATTCTTGGTTCTCACCTTCTAGGTGAGCTTCCTGTTGTATAGGTGTTTTGGGGGTTCTCTTTTTGGGCGTTTGGCACCTATACTTGTACATTCCCTGTTTTTTTAATATATATTTGTGATACTATCCACCTTAAAAAAAAAACTACATTCAACTCCAGGTTTACGGACAGATCACATGTGTTTCAGCAACCACTGCACCTCTCTCACCTGTAAATGTAATACTCATCCAAAAGTTGGTTAGCAATAACCAAATCCAAACACTAAGATGATCAACAACCCAGCATCCTCATACCTTGAGGAATCTGGGGAATGTGGAGTTCACAAGATTGGGGACCATGGGGATTTTTTTTTCCTCTTGGGGTGGGGGTGTGAGTGGGTTGGATGTTAGCACAGAAGGCTTGTCCAGAATCTCACCATCCCATCATTTGCCCCTATGTCTTAGTACCTGCCTACAACATTTAAGCACACAAGATGTCCTTCAGAAGAAGGGTATGTCACTTGTTCCCCTAACCTAGGGGTGAACACGGTCTGGTTCGGTTCGGTTCACCCCATTTTTTGGGTGAACCAAAACTGAACCGAAATACTGTTCAAACCGAACCGAACCGAACCGGTTCGGTTCGGTTTAAACCGAAGTTTAATTCCACAAAATACACAACCACTTGTCTGGCGTGGCGGTCAAGGCGTTGGCTGCTATCCCATTGGTCAGGGGTTCGAATCTCATTTTGGACAGAAAAGGCTCACTTTTAAACATGTTTTTCCTATAAAAAAGCTGTTGGCGGAAGAGAGGAATCGAACTCGCCTCACCGCGTTGACATGCAGGCTTGCTTACCAACCGGCCTATTTAATATTTGAGTAAATAATATACATATTATATATATATTCGGTTTATTTCGGTTCCACAATGTGGAACCGAACTGAACCAGTTAGATGCCCAACCCGAACCGAACCGAACCGAAATTCGGTTCGGTTCTTCGGGTTAGACCAAATTATGAACACCCCTACCCTAACCTGATCTCCAGTCTAGATGGTGAGAAGACTTGCTTATCAAAGACAGGTATGTTCGCTGCAGACCTAACTCTACCCACATTTATACCACTGAGAGACCACAGGCAAAAAGTAACAAGTAAAAAGATTGTTACACTATGAGGATAAATGGAAAGCTATCCCAGGGTTCCAAGATAAAGTTAGACATGCATCATGGTTCATTACTATTTTATATTCACTGGAATCCAAATGTTTCATTCCATTGAAACCTCAACATGACAGAATGATGGACATTAGCCTCATGAATCTAACATGAACAGACTTGCAATCATCTGTATTCTGGCAAGCATAATCATGATAGCATTATTTAAAATGAAAATTTCTCCGTATAACATGTTTATCCTCTTGCAACCACACAGAGCAATGTGAGAACTTAATTAAAGGTATGTACCAACAATATGCACACATAATCATATACAGATACCAAAAGAGTGAAAATAAACCACAAATTAAAAAAAGAGGAATGATTTACTTGTAACGCTCACAGAAATGTAAGGCCATTTCCCCTACTGCAGCTCCACTGACAATAACTTTGGCACCAGAGTTGGCAACAGCTCTAATGAGTTCCTCAACTTTTGCTTCCTCAGTTTTAGCATAATTCTCTAGCTGTAAATAGCAATCGGTCCAAAGCACAACTGTTCCATCAGTAAAATTACACATATTCTATACAGCCTGTAAGAGACAATATAATGTTTTGCAATGAACTAAATATAGCACACCCAGGAGGCACTAGGATCTGCTTAATACGAGAATGCACATGACATTTACACCAGCAGACAAGGGTCCAATGCAATGTAGGTACATCTGTCAATAAGAAACAATACCTGTTCAGCACTTTGAATAAGAACTGTCCCTTTTGTTTCTGTAGCAGAGGTATCCACGCCTCCAGCAAACACAGCAATCTACGAGAATGTAACATGAGGAGAGTTCAGTCAAAAGAAGATGAGTATCCTAAAATTTCCTTAAAAAAATGCCCACAACATTACATTAGCAAAGACCTGTGTGACAACTAAGAACGTGATAAGATATGCTGGGATGGGTGGGGTGCTTCCAGGGTTCGATCCCGGGAGCACTGGGAAAAAACGTGGTCTGCCAGTGGTCTGTGACCACTAGGCTGTGCAACCAAAAAAAAAATAGTATTGTGCCACGGTATATCCAAACTTATAACCCACAAGGACAAGACAACACATAAAGCCTAGACGCATTTGGATAAATGGGGAATTTAAAGCAGAAAATTGTCAAACCCGAGTGAAGAATGGCAGGTAACAAATAATAAGAGCGACAAGAAGAGCGCCATGTTGTCAATGCCCAGCACTAGAACAAACATATCACCTTGGCCTTTTCCATCTTCTTGATGCTCCCAACTGAATCATGTTTCAAAACCATACCGCGGACGATAGAGCAATCATGAATTCCACCCCCAATCAGCTTTGCAACTCGAACATTGTCCACGTTAAAGTTTGCAGGATTTTTAGGACAGACTTGGATGCACGCCTGGAATATCAAAGATAAATCTTCGCATAAAAAAACAATCTTTTAGGGGAGCATAGAAGAAAGCCGGGGTTACTAACATCAGCAATGAGTGGGCACAGAATGTCCTCTTGTCCATACTGCTTGCTGGCAACAGCAGCTCTCATCCGCAAAACAACTTCGTCCTTGTTTCTCACATCCATAGTTTCCGATCCCTTCTCCACCAACTCATCCAAAATCTCAATTGTCTGCAAATCCAGTAAGACAAAAATCATTATGTGAACCTACTGCTCCGATTCCTCCTGCCATATCTTCTCCACTCTACTTGTCAAGGCAAAAGGCAATGAAACGTAAGAAAGAGGGGACCTTGTTTATCCCCTTCGTGTAGCCGCTGATGATCTCACTAGGATGGAGGCCGGTCCTGATGAGCTCCCCGGCGTTGCGGAGGAGCTCCCCGCCAAAGGAGATCGTCAGGTTAGCCCCGTCCCCAACCTCCTCCTGCTGCGCCTTCCCTGCAAGCACGAGGATCTTCGCCGCCGGGTGCTGCACCTCGAGCTCGTTCACGATCGTGGCGGCGTCGTTCGTCACGAACAGCTTGTCCAGGTGGTTGATCACCATCTTGTTCATCCCTGTACTCCCCCAAATCCAACAACTTCTTTGGGAAGGGGAAAAAAAAAAAGACAATCTTGCAGAAAAGGATGATGGGAGGGCGCCTATTCCCCCTACCGTTGGGGCCGAGAGAGGTGCGAGTGATGACGGAGAGCTCCTGGCACGCGTCGATGTTCTTGAGGACGGCCTCCTCGAGGCCGGAGAAGTGGCGGTGGCCCTCCTTGAGCATGCCCTGGAGGCCATATGGCTGCATCTGGAACCCCATTTCAGATCAAACTTCTCACCTCCGGCGCGGGCGGGCACTTGGGGGGGGGGGGGGGGGGAGGAGGAGCGAGGGAAGAGGATGCGAACGCAAAACACCGGAGAGGGGAAGAGGTGGGAGATGCCTGGGAGGGAAGAGCTCTGGCAATGGCGGAGGCCTGCAAAACCCTAGAGCGGTTCAAGTGTTTAGTGGAGAGCACAGCGGGGAAGCGGAAGGGAGTAGGGGTTAAAATTGAAAAAAAAACAAAAAGAAGGGCCCGTCTCTGGAAACCGCGAACCGGTTCGCGGCTGCCTGGGCGGCGTCGACCGGACGGTCCGGTTCGTTAATTCCGACCTTGGTAGTTTGTTTTTTTTTTTTACTAGTAAAGGAGAAATTCATTAAACTATAACGACCGGACGGTCCGGTTCGTTAATTCCGACCTTGGCCGGTTTGACAAGGGGGTACCCCTGGTTTTTAAACCAGGGGTACCCCTGGGTAAACTCTATTTTTTGATTTGGCAGGGAGGGTTGGCCTAACCAAGGTTACCCACCTATTTTGTGGGTATCTCTACCCCAGCTCGTGAGATGGGGTAAGATTTCTACCCATGTATAAAGTAACATTTGTCAAATTGAGTAGGGGGGTTAGCCCATCCATGAGTAATTTACTCATGGGTAAACTAATCTCTTGTCAAATCGGCTGATAACTACTAATTTGATAATTATCTATTTCATTAGCTTAACAAATAAAAATTATGTTTTTTTGATAAATTAATAGATACAAATATATCTAATTTCTTAACTAATACGAATGGATACATCCTATTTTAAACTCGTATGTGTGTGTGTGCGCGCGCGCCGTACCGGCATGTAAATTTTGAAAGTGGATCTAATAGTTGCCAAAAAAAAACTTTGAAAATAAGTAAAATAAAAAATAATTTAGATTAAGAGTTGTGTTCATGTGTTAGAATTTTTTGTATTTTTTTTGGAGAAATATTTTTTAGGAAACATGTTTCGGGTCCAAAAGTATCCACCAGCCTAACAGAAAGCAATTGGGTACCCGAAGCGGACCCGGAAGGGGGAGACGAGTCCTAGTCGGAGTAGGAGTTCGAGGCCGGGAAAGGAGTAGACGGTCGGAGGGGAAACCATGGCGGAAGCCATCAAAACCCAGCCCGTCTCCTCCTCTCCAGATCCCCCAGGAGCTATAAGAACTCCCTCGGACGACGACGCAGCAACCCGACGGGAACACCCCATCCCCAAGAACACCACAAGGTAACGTCTTGAACACCCCTTGGCGCCGCCGCCGCCGCCGCCTCCTCCACCGCGCGCGAGTACTGCTCAATGTTCACAGTGGAGATGGAAGGTGGGTGGGGCGCCTACAACGCCGGCTACGGCGAGAAGGGCTCCGATGACTACGACGGCGAGGAGGGTTCCGAGGAGTACGAGGAGGACGACGCTGGGGATGGCCAACAGGAGGTCCATGTTGCTGACGACTACCACCCCGTCCAGTCCGGCGAGGCCTTCAACCGCGACCGCTACATCACCTGCTCTGAGCTTGGCCGGGGCTGTCACTCCACCGTCTGGCTCGCCTGGGATAAGCGCCACTCCGTGCGTACTTCTCACCTCCTTCGCCTCCGCCTTCGTTCCCGCTTTCTCTGTGGGTCGTTTTTTTTCCTGTTCTTCTTATGTTGACGGCGCCGGCGATGGCGCATGTTGGGGGGTGGTTGCAGAGGTACGTGGCTCTGAAGGTGCTGAGGAGCGCGTGGGAGCGCTCTCTGGCGGCCATATCCGAGACCGAGATCCTGGCCCACGCCGACTACGGCGACCCCGATGGTGCCCGGGGGGTGGTGCGGCTGATCGACCGGTTCCTCCACGAAGGCCCCAAGGGGGGGCACATCTGCGTCGTGCTGGAGCGCCTCGGCGACGACCTGGGCGCCGTCCTCCGCCGCTTCGGCCGCCCCGGGCTGCCTCTTCCTGCCGTGAAGGAGGTCTGCCGCCAGGTGCTTGTCGCCCTCGATTACCTCCACCGGGAGCTCCGGGCTGTCCACGGCGGCGTCAGGCCCGAGAACGTCCTGCTGGTGTCGCCCCTGGAGTCGTCCGGAGAGAAGGGGCTGGCGGGGGCGGACCTGCGGTGCAAGCTGGCGGGCTTCGGGACGGCAGTGTGGGCGGAGTACGCGCGCTGCGAGAAGATGCAGAGGAGGGAGTACAGGTCCCCGGAGGTGCTGCTGGGGGCGGACTACTCGGCGGCGTCGGACGTGTGGTCGCTGGCCTGCCTCTGCTTCGAGTTGGCGACGGGGGAAGCGCTGTTCGACCCCTGCGAAGGGGATGACTTCGATGAGGAAGATGTAAGGCGCCGCCATGCGGCAACCTGTTCGACCTTTTGCACCAGAGTAGAAGCATCAGCTAGGGAGGACTAATATTGTTCTGTGAATTAATGCAACATCCTGTGAATTAATGCCCTTAAAACACCACCAATAATGTTGACTCTAGAAGGTAGAAGATGGGATGCTACATATAACTTTAGGAGAAGTCACATGAGACCCACCAGTAATTAAACAGAAAATCCCAGTTTTTTAAGCTAGCTCTTTGTACATCTAGTTAAATGGAAATTTTCCAAAAAAATATTACGTTCATGACAACTGGTTTCTTCTTTTTGCCTGCAGGATCACTTGGCAGCCATGATAGAGCTGCTTGGGAGGATTCCGTTACAAGTAAGAGTTCTATCTGCAACTTCTTTTCCCTTCCTCTTTTTGATACCCATATGCATACTTCCATCAACATGTACCTAGAACTGTTTATATTGTATCACACTAGCTTGTTGCAAATATATATATTTGCAGGTCCTCACAGCCGCCACTGCTGCATGCCTCTGTTGCAGGTCGCGAGGAGAGGTTGCAGGTATTCCCAGTTCTTCGACGTGTATGGAAATCTGAAGTACATCGTTGAGCTCAACTCCTGCCCCATGGCGGAGGTGCTAGAGGGTTCCTGCGGCTTTAGCAGGCGAGACGCTGACGCCATGGCCAAGTTCCTCCTGCCTATGCTCGCCTACGACCCGGTGCAGCGCCCCAAGCCCCACCACCTGCTCCACGACCCGTGGCTCAAAGCTTCTGCAGATGCCGGGGCCGAGGAGGACGCGTTCCCATGCCCTCTTTCTGAACCCTCCGAGACTGTAACGAACAGACTTCTCATCGAGAAGGAGGAGGGCCAGCAGCGCAAGCCCATCGGGGCCGGAGAAGATGGCCCCGGCGAAGGTGGCGGCGGCAGGAGAGACGAACCTGAGGAGGAGGAGGACGTGTTCGATGTAGATGATATAAAGTTGGTGCTGGGGAGCCTGGGAAGAGACCGCCGGCTGACAGAGGAGGAGGGGAAGGCAGTGGAGCCCGAGATTTCAGAAGCTGGCCATTGATGGGTGTTGAGGTACTGCAGAGAGGTGCATGGTGAAAGATGAGATTTTTACTCATGTCTGGTCTTTTACTAAGTTGTTTGCTCAAAGTCTTTCCACAAGTTTTATTGAAACTTGATGTTGGTGTGTTTAAGTAACCATAGAAGGTTATATATAAGTAGGTGACTAATTGAAGACTAATTGTGCCCACAGAGAAGCTTTAAATATATATAAACTGATGGAAGTTACTTTGGCTATTAATGGCATTTTGCTGTAATCTTGTGTATGTGTCTACCACCTAGAGATTTCATGGCCTAATTAATTTGAGTCCCACTTAATGCAAACCATTTTCCAATTAATTTTCGACTAATAAAATTGTTTAGAGTGTAATTCACATCATATTATTATCATATTTAAAAATAATAAATATTTCTACTGTCAAGATGCTTGTAGGGCATTCCGAGAAGTGCTTATTTTACAGTGCTCTCGCCGTAGCAAGAGTGGCGTTGGAGATGTTTTCCTCTCGTTGATGTGAAATATTATTTTCACAGCAATTTTATTAGTTAAAAAAGAGAGAGAAAGATCTTGTGAAATTTTTAACCAATAAAATTATTTTGAGAGTAATTCACATCATCTTTATTAACCTCTTTAAAAGTAATAACTATTTCTTTATCTTTATATAGTGGTGGAGAGTTCATTTAATACCCATTCTCATATAATGATAAGATCCACTTTGACTCTCTGTCATCATGTGAGAATAAATATTAGATAGATATCTGTTTCAAATAATTTATATGTATTTTCCTATATATTTATATGTATGTATGAACTCTCCCTCATCTTCTAATAATTATAATGGGTCCTTCAACCTCCAACATCAGTGTTATGAATTAAGAAAGTAAAATATCTAGCTAGATAAGAATCTTACGTAAGAGGGAACAAAAAGGAGTCCAAGTCCTTTTGTTGTGTATGTTAATAGTCTATTGGGGGAGTAATCCTTCGTCGGTGCGCAACGATATGGTGGCTGATGCAATCGATATACTCTTATATCATTAATCTATATTAAATGATAAAATTTGAAACAAAGTATGCTACTTTTTTCTTCTTTTATCTCATATATCTTGTCACCTCTTATGACCAATCACGTGAAAATATATCTGTTAACATTTCTTTCTCAGCTAAATGTGCAGTAAGTAAGAATTGGGGGACTTAAGTCAACATAAGGTATACAACATAAACATGGAATTACCGTAATATGTTTAAAATATATTAATCAGAGCGCTCATGTTCCTAGGATTAAAGGTAGAGAAAACAGATATAACCGACTGTTGATCTTTTTACCCTCAATCAACACAATTTATTATTATTATTTTTAATTTGCATCGTCTCCCCCTCTCTGACTCTCTCTCTCCCTCTCCCCGACCATCCCCTCTCTCCCTCCCTCCCTTTGGTGTACACTCGACAAGGGGCGACAAACTCGAGCACCAAGCGACGGCCCCCCCCGAGGGGGGGGGGGGTGGCGGCTTGAAGATCTAGTGGCAGAACAAGAGCATGAAGATGTGCCACTAGAGGTGAGGGCCAAGGTGTTGGTGACGGTCAAGTTTGGAACGGTGAAGATGTGGACAATCATCGTTAAAGTCCGATGCGAGTTGATAGTGGACAAGTTGGCAACAAACTTGAAGGTGGTGTCGATGTCGTGCGACGTCAAGGTGAAGTTTCAATGATAGGGGCCACTTGGGTATTTCTCACTAGAACAAGTCTCACTACACATCTAATGTGGAGGAGAGAGATGAGACATTTAATACATCATCCGCCTGCCAACCCCCTTTGATGTGCACCAAGACGAGCCCTTTCTCACTATGTCAGTGCTTAGCAAGCTTATTAACTTCTTGCCTGGCCATGGTCACTGTTCTTGATTGTTAATTTCTTCAAGTGTGCTCGCCATACAAAAGAGCTTTGCTTACGAAAGAAATATCTTTTGAGGAAAAAAAACACATAATGTACAGCTTACTGTGAGCTATTGCCTACTGCAGGGTTAGGTTTTAGGGATTTTACCTCTCTAATCCATCTTCATTTTTATTAGGATAACGATTGAATCACATCACAAGAGGGTTATGTTGGTACCTTCCGAACGATTTTAGATAGGGATGTCAATGGGCTGGGTTAATTTGAAGTCCAATGGGGTAGTCCACTCCAGACTCAATTTGGGTTAAAATATGATGGCCCATGGATCTCTTTTGAAGCCCATTTGTCAAACTCATCACTTGATGAGTTGGAATCGGGTTAGCCCAAAAGAGACATCAATAACAACCATACCTATCAATAACCACCATACCTACACATGCATTAAAAACATGCTTAAATAAAGAAACAGATTTCCACCACACCAATAGTTCCCTTTAAATTAAAACATACTTAAATTAAAATAGTGAATCTATCTACATATTAGCTTGATGGGCTGAAACGGGTCCCAATAGACTACCATGGGTTTGTTTTACTTTGATCCATTAAATTTGGGTTGGACTTGTGTTGAGTTATTTTAGTGTTAGGCTAAACTGGATTTAACTTGGGCCAACCCAAGCCCACCCATTGACACCCCTAATTTTAGACATATTATGATAATTTTCATAAAGATAAGGATATAGTAATAATTCGATAAGATTTCAAGAGTATACAATTTCAAGAGTATACAGATAATTCCCACCCCTCCCAAAAAAAAAAAAAACTTACCAAAGAAATCTAGAGAGAGAGAGAGAGATGCATATACGCGTTTGTATTATGTCAATGAGGTGCTGTTGGGAGCCCACAAACTAGATAAGTGCAGTGTTATCGAAAAGAGAAAGATTTATTGCACTTGCACATTACACTTTAAGTGTAATATGACTAGACAATAATCCATGTGACACCTCTCACATGAGGAGTGATAAAATGACAATCCAATTATTGGATGTCACATGAACTTATTACCTAATCAATGTGAAAGTGCGATAAACCTTTCTCGGAAAGAAAAAGGGCATGCTTCGTTTACCTTGTCATCCATGACAGCAACCTTGCCCAAGTAGGCGTTGCACAGGTAGGCTTTCTCTACGATGTGTCTCTCTCTAGATCCTTTTCGTGGTTTCGAAAAATCTCTGGAGATTACCATAGTCTAATAGATTGATGTCACCCTCTTTCTTTCTGGTCAAGTGTCTGACCATAATAAAGTCGGACAGACCCACAAAGAGATACATATAATAAATAAAGTCGGCCATTGAAGGATAGAACCTGATGAAGCCCAAACCTCTTAAATAGTTTTAAAGTCCCATAAATTCCATGACAGGGGACAGTTCAAACACAGCCTCTCAGAAGGAGCAGGCGCGTGCGTGGTGGGTGCAACTGCGAACCTTCCATTCCTGTTCTTGTTGACAAGGAGCAAAGTTAAGAAGCGTAAAGGCATTTGGATGTCATGGTTGGAGGTGAGGTCAAATAGCTTGTGCCTTGTGTTGATTCAAAGCTTTATTCTTGGGCTAATTCCCAATCACCCACCTCTCCATTTTCTGGTGGCTTCTCTGTGAAATCTACGGTGTGAAGTATTATGTGAAGTTAAAGGTGAGTATCAGAAGAAATAAACAAAGAATGAAACCTGAACTTATATGGCATTGTGTATTCTAGCAATGCAAGGGCATGCTACACAGCTCACGTTTAGCAGAGATATGTATAGGGATGAATAAGTTTGTTCACTGGATGCAATAAAAACATCCCCAGCGAAAACCATGCAAAGGGGATATAGAGAACCCTCCACAAAGTTTTATTCAGTGAATATGAGGATACAACAAGGCTGATCCTATAACTATCAAGGGGAAAATGCAACTAAAAGAACATCAAATCAACAAATGCTGTGTGTGAGATATCCACAGTGGTGCAAAAACTAAAACAACAGGACCATGATGAGTACTGGTATAAACACTGTAAGAGATGGTAAAACAATGGAAGAAGCGGCAATCTGCACAATGAAATTGCAAGTGTCGGTTGAGGCATTCTGTGTGGTCACCATGGCGAGACCTTCGAAAATGCAACTCTCTTCTACCTGGTTCTGAACTTGGAAATACATGTTGAAGGCATAAGAAGCATTCCCTGCGGCATCTAGACCATTGCATGAGGAACCATAGCCGAGTGCGGTGCAGTCGGAGAAGGTACAAGCATAGTTGATGTTGTCCCCCAGCTTGCTTAGGTCGCGAGCATTTGGGTTGAAAACACACCACTTTTGAGGCAGGTACTGCACATTTTTCGCTCCCACAGGCAATTTGTTCTGCCCCTGACCTGAAAGATCCAGTGGGAACTTGGGTTGCCCATCATACTTAAATATTCCCCAATGACGTTCAAAGTTTCCTGGAGCAACACTTTTGGCATCCTCATCGATCAGTCCAAACAAGTAAACTTCAATGTACGTACTGGGCCGAAGAGGTGTCCCTTGGTTACGAGCTAGACGCGGGAGAAGGCCATTGTAGAATCGCTGAGCCAAAGTTGCTCTGGCATTTATGTCCCCCTCAGTAGGCCAGCCGACCTCGCCAACTATGATTGGCATATCTCCAAGACCAACCGCCTTTAGTGCAGAGATGAGAGTATCAAAATTAGCATCAAAGACGTTTGTGTATGAAATTCCATTATCAGGCACCGGAGTCGCTCCACCATCAAAGAATGCATAGTTGAATGGGAAGTCTTTGTTGCCATACAAACTCAGAAATGGGTAAATATTGACAGTGAAAGGTGCACCATTCTTGTTGAGGAACTGGACAATCTCGGTCATCAAACCATTGATATCACTCCGAAACCTTCCTGCTGACGGAACGGGATTGTTCGCAGGTGAGTTGTACACATCTGCATTGAGGGGAACAGTAGCCTTTATGGTGTCCCCGACCCCTGCCTCATTGAGGGCATTCTGTATATTTTGTAGTGCAGGAAATGTGGTGTTCAGGAAAGAATTATTGTACGATGAGAGGAAAGGCTCGTTTCCAACTGCCACATATCTGACAAAAATAACAGTTAGTCATTCAGACAATATATTTGTATCAGGAACATACAAGCTACATAGTACATACTACATAACATTAAACTAGTAGAAATAACCATTTGAAGATATGTGAAATCAAACCAAACCAAGGGTTTTAAGAACTTCCTTTCTAAGTCAATGTCTGGTGAAACATTTTGATTGATAGAGAAATCAAGGTAGACAGCAACCTTGATGTGTTGAACTTAATGCTCCCTCAAACTCAAGGAGGAGATGCATGCCCTAAGACATGAAGCCAGATGAATTCCAATGCAGCACCAATGGGAATTTAAGAATATGTAGCCTATAGATGCATGAAATTCCATAGGTTCTCTCTTTCTGATCTTCTTCAGTGGATTATAACAGCTCCTATCCAGGAATTGGGTTTTTGGTTTATCTAAAGAAACATTCTTCCTCTCTTGTTAATAGCAAAAAAAACTTGGTGTACAGCTCTGTTTTGCATTAGAGTGCAAATCCCCGCACAAGATGTGTCATACAATACAACAAATAATGAATAAAAATTTACAATAAAGCCAATGTCACCACCAGTGTCAGTCTGTCAATCATGTAAATGTGAACTGAAGATTAGGAGAACACAATCTCTGTGAGAAGCAAGTTTTTTTTTTTTTCTGTATGAGAAAACAAAGTTGTCACAAGCATTTTGCAATGACAATGGAGAAAAGTCCGGTAACAAAAGGAGGGAAAATCATAAAATATGAAAATGGTTGCTTCCTGCTGATTTCAAACTGTTAAAAATCCAATTACAAGGTACCATACAATAAAAAACATGACGAGCCAATTATTCTAATCAGACATCCACTCACACTCCTGGCACAGGAGTACCACTGCATATTTATGCAAATTTCACCATATTTCGAGACTCCATGTACAGCAGTCTTTATTGCTTTGCAGTCCAGAAGGACTTTTACTCTAAAATGGAAAGGAAGATGGATTATTTGTCTATCATTCGAATGTTTGATGGTCTTTACAATGATCACTGTGCCCACTGGATACAAAAGAAACTGATTAATAGCTCCCCCCCCCCTTTGCATGTCAAGCAGATAGATTAATAGGAGAAATACTCTGCTTGGCAACATCATAATCCTGACTGAAAAACAAACTTTCACCAGCAAGGGATATCAAAAACAAGAATTTTCTTGCTGGTCCAACAACATGTACGTGTTTTCATGTTGAATAGGAGTCCACATAATTATGGTCACTAGTTGCAATGAGTTCACAAGAGAGAAATCAGACAAATAGAAATCATGACTGACATGGCAATTTTTGCCACCTGAAACATAGAGGAACTTATCTGGAGAAGCCACCTCAAATATGACTAATCTAAGCTGCCCAGAGTAAAGTCAGGGCTCAAACACAAAGCCTAATAACGTAAATAAGGAAGATGAAAAGACCTGCCATGCACATGAAACAGAAATGGACAACAAAGAAGGATAAAAGCAACATGGATATCCACAAGAGATGATATGGAACGGAAGTTGTTCAAATTACCAGCCCCTCCGCAAAGGTGGAAGCTAGGAGATAAGGTTAAATAAGAAAACTTGAAATTTTCACGGGAAGCAAAACTTGAACTTCACATGAAGGAAAACTTCACCACAAATCATAAAAACCTCTATAAGATAAAGTGCTATGAAGCTTGATCAAGCAACTGAAAAGGGTGAGAGCCACAGGGACAAAGAACAAGGATGCAAGGAACTCACTTGATGTCCACCCCTCCAGTGAACCGATACCGAGTGATGTTCCTACTCACCCACTGCCTGGCCGAGTTGTAATCGTTCATGGTCTCGAGCTGGTCGTTGGGAATGGCGACCATCACCTCGATCCCAGACCCGGACAGGGCACCCATGGTGGACTCGTCGGCATCGAACAGCTTCACCTTATTGATCCCGTTGTCCTGCAGCATCTGGACGACCGTCTTGGGCGGCAGCTGGTGGGTCGCCTGCGTCCCCCAGTTCACCCCGAGGCCGGCGGCAACCGACCACGACAACCCAACGAAGAAGACCCAAACCAGGAGCTTAGACCATCCCATTATTCCCCTGTCAAGACTCACCACCAGGGAATTCTCTCTCTCCTGCAATGCAATCTCCTCTTATTCTAGATATGAATAGGGAGCAGCGACGCAGAACGTTCAGAAGGTGAACCGGACAACCACCTCCCAAACACAGAAGACAGCAGGGTAAGATATGGATAGTTGGGGGAAGTACATGGATGTGGCGGTCAATCTATATTATATTTTGAAATCAACAGGGAGGAGGAAACCTGCCAGGGAGCTGCTGAGCTGGGGTAGGGTAGACGTGGGTAATGGGGGGCCGGGCACCTCAACGATGTAGTTATCCAGATGACACGGCAGGGAAGAACAATTGGAAAGGTCGACGCAGAAAGGCGCGCGCAGCCAAAGACACAGAACCCACTCAGATTAAAGCTAAAAGGGAAAACACCAGGAGCACCTTTTGCCAGCCCCCCCGAAGTTGGTCTCCGAGGTGGACTCTAGAAGAAGAGTGGCAGAATCCGACGGGGAGCAGGAAAAGCTGATATTTTTGGATGACGACGACGATGATGCCCGAGAGGAGCAGCAGGAGGAATACCAGAGAGCTCCCCCGCTAGGCGCCCCGAGATACCAGAGGTGATCAACCTGAAAGGACTAAAACCCGCCCGAAAAGCCGCTACCACCACCAACTCCGACGGTTCCCGCTACCTGGTAACGCCAAACAGCTCCAGAACAACAAGAACAGCTCCCAACGCAGGGAGACGAGAGAGAGAGAGAGAGAGGGAACCGAACAGCCACTTCCACGGTAAACGCAGTCGTCAAAACCGGATTTTGCCGATCTGGGCAGAATAGAAAAAGCTGGCTTTTTCCCCTCACCGTTGCCGGAGACGACAGAGGGGAGGAGCCAGAACACCCTAAGCGCCGCCCTTTCGGGGGAAAGCCCAACAGGAAGGAGGAGAAAAAGGAGACGCCTTGATGGGAAAAATGTGGTGTGGGTGTGGACAGTGTGGACGCGTAGAAAAATAGATTCACAGAGAAGAGAGGGAAGAATGTACTCTCCTCCCCCACCTTCTCTCTCTCTCTCTCTAAACTTCTCTTTCTCTCTCTATCTCTGTGAGCATAGGCCACGTCTCGGGAAGAGGGGGGAGACGGAGACTGTCACGGTATAAAGGTAATTGGAGAGGGCAGTTCAGTCAAACCACGTGCACGGTTCAAGTGTCGCATTCCCGTCGTGGCCCACGACCCGTTGGTGACGTGGCGACACGACTCGTGCGTGCCGCTCCCCCCTAGTGGGCGGTCATGTATGAGGGACCCACGAAGCCGGGTTCCGAGCCCGTACGTTGAGAAGGGTAATCTCGTCATTTGGGAGTGGCGCCGGGCGCCGAGCCGGGCGCCGACGTTTCGGCCGCCCCGCGCCGGGGTTCGTGAAATCGAGCCGTTCGAAGTTTGTGCTCCCCGGAAAGCCCACGGCCTACCTTCGAGTGGATCTGCGATCAGACGGCTGGATCTGGTTTATAAAACAGAAGCGGTTTTTTGAGAAATCTTTCAAGAAACCGTACCGTCCGCCTGTGGATGGACATTTTAAAAAACAAAACTGTTGCGTACAAAGGCATTCATGCATATAAAGTATTTGACATGAGTTTATGTTCATTTATTAAATATTATTTTCATGATGATAAAATTATATATAAGATAACAAAATTCTATATAAAATGTCAAAATTTTGTATAAGTGATAAAATCTATTAGAATATTAATATTCGAGAAAATTTTCATGAAGAAATCTTTTTAATAAACACACTGTGTACATATCTATGAGAAACACAAGAAGTATGAAAAAATCGACAGTGTAAGATCGACTTGTCCTACTATCGTTGTGAAGTCGAAGTCACATCGCTAGTGAAAGTCTAACATTGACTACTATATAAGTCTCTGAGTAGTCGAAGTCCAACTCCGACTGATGTCAGCTTTATATGTAAATCGAACTCTCACTCTCACTCAAGACCAATTGAAATCTAATATCGACCACTGTATAAGTCTCTCAGCAATTGAAATCTAACTCCGACTGACTATAGATTTATATGTAAGTCGAATTGTCTCACTCTAACTGATGACTAGTTAATGTATAAATGTGATTTGTCCTCAAGTCGAAATTTAATTCCAATTGATTTCATTTTGTTCTCTAGTTGAAATTTCATTCCGACTTATTCATGAGTTGTATTTTTAAAGACAGTCGAAATCCAATTATGATTTATGTTCAAATCGAAGTCTCACTTTAACTGACGATGACTCGTAACATAAGCCGAAATCTAACTTCGACGACTCTTGACAAGCTTCATAAGTCTAAGATTAACTATGACTACATGTTTACTTCGACTACTGAAGACATATGTAGAAGTCAAATTTCACTTCGTTTAATCTTCGACTCGCACTGCGACTATCTTTTACAGTCTTAATCACAAGTCGAAGTATTCATTATTTATGTTGTAGATAATCATTTCAATTTAATTACTGCACATTTAAAATTAAATCTGACTACACACATTGTCTTCTGAAATATTATTTTCATAAGTCCAACTTCTATTATTTAATTATCCTGAACTGAACCGTTTGAATATACAAATTGTTGCACATTAAAATAGTTCTAGAATAGACTTGTCATTTCATAATCTCATAAATCTTCAAAATCTTTTTATGGCCCAAAAGTTATTAATATTTTAAGAATGACTTATGTAGTTAGCCCTGCATGTCAAACAAACGTCTATTCCATTTAACACTCCTCAATTCTTGCACGTTTTAGAAAATCTATTTTTTCTAGAAAGGAATCATAAATGTCTTACATAGTATTCTTTTGTGCATTGTATAAAAGTTTACCTAAGATATCTTCCTGGGAAATTAAGACAATACTATTGTGGTGGCGTGATCCTGTTTGGGCCTGAGCCAAACGGGCCTCCACTGGAATGAGAGAGGAAGGACGATCGCTGGTGAGGGCGAAGACCTGCAAAAACCAAGATGGGATCAGGGGGGCCCGGTGAAGACCGGGGGAAACCCTCCGATGCCTAAGTCAGTAGAGAGCTTGTGAGGCAGGGGGTTTCGTTATGCGAGAATATGTTCGCGTGGGGAAGAGAACGTACCGTTGCATGGTACTGTACCTGTGCCTTTATAGACGTTGGTGTAGAGGCCAACGTGCGTAACGTTGGGCAGATCGTGCCTGAAGAGGCGCCTTGACGCCCGCGCATAACGGGAGGAGTTACGACTCCGATGTCCGTTGGGCTGCCAGGCGGTTCACGCCCCTTGATGGTGGAGAACGTGGCCTGAGACGGTTACAACCGTTCTGGAAGCCAGAGAGCCTGCTCGGAACCCCTTGGAAATGCTTTCCGAGCAGGTGACCCACGTGGGGGCCCGAACATGCTGTTCGGTACCATCGAGGGTAGCTTCACCGAGCAGAGTCACTGTTCTGGCTCGGAAGCTGTTCATAGCTGTTCGGTGAGGAAAGGCGGGTGATCTGCTCGGAGGTACGCCGCAGCGGAACCTGACGGCTGCCGATCACAGGAGTCACACAATGGAGGTCTTTGAGCCATCCTGGAGAGGGCGTGCTCTTCGATGACGGTGCCACGTTGGTTGACAGGACGGGAATAGGCCGTAACGAGCCATCATGGGCCTAGGTGACCAGATTTGGCCACCACACTTGCCCCCCACGCCCTCGAATGGCTCGGTGAAACGAGGGCTTCGAGGGCGTCGCTTCCGCATTTAATGCGAGGGCCCGTTGCGGGATGCCGCCGCTTAGGGTCCTGTCAAACGGCTAACCCGTCATGATGGGTGCAAAGCCGCGCCATACTTGAGGTGTCGCCGCTGCATTCGGACGGTTGTCAACGCTGTACCCGAAGGGGCGTTTTCAAAAATCGGAAGGAGCGGCATTTTAGGGCCCGCCTCGAATTTCGTTCCCTCCTCTTTCCTTATAAGGAGGGGACGAGACGAGAGCGGGAGCTACGCCTCCCAGAAACCCTCCGTCTTTGAGATCTTCGTGCTTCCTTGCCTTCTTCTCTCCCTGTCTTCTGCTTCGTCCTCTCACGCCGTTGCCGCTTCCTGCAATCCTTCCGGCGATGGCGAGCAAGGGGAAAGCCGCTGCCGGAGCTAGCGGGGTGACCGTCGCAGTGCCGAGCGGACCACGATACCGCCACTTCAGTGGTCTTCGAGAGCGCTTCCGGATTGGGGATGAGTACGAGATCGTTGACGCCAGGGAAAGCGACACGATCCTGGTGAATAAACCAGGTTGCCTGCTCCTGTCCGTGGACCATCTGGAGGCAGGCTTCCGGCTGCCGTTGCCGGAGGTGGCGAAGGCGCTCCTTAACACCTGGGGCGTTTCGCCAATACAGCTGACGCCCAACACCTGGAGATACATCTGTATCTTCGGTGTTGTCTGCAAGTTGAAGGAGATCCGGGGCTCGGCGGACGTCTTCCGAGCGCACTTCAAGCTGTCTGCTTCGCGGGCGTCAGGAGCAGATGTCTACTACGCCAAGCACCGAACAGACAGGATGCACATCGGCCTGTCCAGCAAGTATTCCAACAACAAGGGTTGGATGGACAGGCTGTTCTTCGTGCGCCACCGGAGTGGTGCCGAGTGGGGGTTCCCCACAGTCATTCGCCCAGCGCAGAAGGATAGCTTTCCGAAGCTTATCCAGGATGAGGCGAGGGCATCAGATGCCCTTCTCCGAGCAGGTGTTCGGAATGGAGAAGGGTATGTGACCGAGTTCATGCTCGTTAAGTATGGGCTCAGCAAACCATGGAGTAAGTATACTGTCTCTCAGTGGTTTACTCTTTAGTTTTGGTGTCCTCATACTAACCTTTCTTCTTCCCACCTTCTTTGTGCGCAGCGGCTGCAGAGCTGGAGGCAGGAAGAGATGAAGAGGCGAATGACGGGTTCGCCGAACAGATCCCTGTGCTAGCGCACAGGGTGTATGAAGGAGACGACGTCGACGCTGTTGCTCGGGTTCCTTCCGCGGTGAGGGTTGGCGCCGCGGTGACAACGGCACTGGTCGCTCCATCAACAGCCGAAGGGCGCCCGAACAGGGCGCAGGCTCCTGAGAAGGGGCCTGGAAAGATTCGGTTGAAGAAGAAGGCCACTAGAGAGGTGGTACCGGCCGGAGCTCGGGCTCCTCGAGAGAAGGACGCCAAGCGAGCCGGCCTTCTGCGAAGAAGAGGCCCGTTCTGGTTGACGAGAGCGCGGAGGAAGCGGAACAACTCCGTGCTCGAAAGAAGCAGAGGGCGGTCCAAGCTACTCCTCCACATGATGAGGAGGGGACCGAAGAGGAAGAGGAAGAGGCGCAGTTGCTGCTGCGCAAAAGAGGAGGGCCGTACAATCGGCCGATGAGGGGGTGCCATGGGTGGCTCCCGCAACTCGCCCCGAGGTCGCACAGAAGATGGCGACCGAGCTGGGGCTCATTTTTGTAAGCGAAGGATCTGAGAGTCCTGTCGGTGGAGAAGCCGGGGGCTCCCCCTGCGCGAGAGATAGGGCGCACTCCGGTGCTTCCAATGCTGGAGGTGCCGAGCACGGTGCTTCCAGCAACATCGCGGAGGTATCCTCTAGGAGGAGCAGAGAAGCTACGGCGTCACCTGCTCGGCAGGAGGAGGACACATGCGCAACGGGAATTTCCGCCCCTGCTGGGGTGGTTCCGAGCAGCGTGGTGACCGCAGCGCCTTCAGGGCCAGGAATGGTTCCTGCAGCAGGGACCATTGCGGAGGCGGCCGCAACGGCGAGGGCGTCCGAAGAGGTTGCCACTTCAAGGGGGAGAGTCCTGCCCCCCATGCCCCCCTCCGAGGTGGTTGCTAACGCAGAAGCAACCTCCAAAGGAGTCGAAGACCTTGGGGGGGAGGCTGCGGGTGCTGCCCGGAATGAAGGGTCCGAAGACGACCGAAGGCCTCTTAGTGAGGTGCTTCTGAGGGAACCCCTCGGAGCTCCTTCGGTGGCAGCGCTGGAGGCGACCCTTCGCCGGATGGAAGATACGCCAAGGGAGCTGCCTGCGAGCCCCACTGCTTCTCGTCTAGAACGGTTGGCAAGGTGCTTGGACCTTCCTTCCGAGCAGACTCCGGAGAAGTCAGTGGAAGGGTACCAGCCGGAGTGGCAGACAGAAGATGGTTTGAGTGACGTTGACGTAGAGATGCTTGCGGACGAAATGTCCAAGTCGCTGGTCGCTCTGAAGGCTTTAGCTGTTCGGGGCCAGAGACAGAAGTATCTCTACGAAGCGCAGGTAGCCTTCTGTGATGACCTTTCGGCGAGGCATAAAGCTCGCGAGGCGGCGCTGGAGGAGGAGGTGAAGGACCTCAGAGCTGCTCTCCATGCCGCAAAGCTGGATGCTACCTTGGCGCGGGCCGAAAAGGACGCCCTAGCCAAGGTAGTAGTAGATGCGGAGGCCCGTGCCGTTGCTAACTATAAGGCTGGGCCAGAGTACAAGGAAGACTTGGAGCAGTATGGGGCTCGCTGCTACAAAGTGGGCCTTAATGCTGGGAAGGAGGTGGGGGAGAGGCTTTCCTGGGCCAACCGCGCCCAAGAAGCCTTCGAGGCTGCTGTTCGGGAATGCCGACGCCGTACCCAAGACGTCCGCCTAGATGGTGTGCGGTTCGCACAATTTCAGTCTGGGCGGATGCCTTCTTCGGGTGAGGATGCTGGTCCTTCCGAGCAGGCTCCTTAATCCCCTTGCCTCAAGTCTTCTTGTACTTTGCTTTTTGTAACATCGGCCAAGAAAGGCTGTTTTGTGAGTACAAGAGCTTCTTATAAATGAAACCTTCGAGTATACGAGTTTTTCTGTAGCGTCTCTTTCTCTATCTTCTCCCTGTTATGGTTGTTCCTGTTCGGATCGGAATCCGTTAGCTTCGTGAGTATTGCATGTGGGACACAGATCATTGGGTACCGTAAAGGAGGTTCCGATCAGGTATCTATGCTAAATGCTCATGAAGCAACAGGAGTAAAGAGAAGAGAGGTTGGATGCTGAAAGGAGGCTTTTATAGATGATAAGCCTTAAGATTAGAGACATGCCAAGTCCTGGGAATGGCCTCGCCACTAGGAGTAGTTAGCTTATATGAGCCTTTCCCAAGGACGTGGGTGACCTGATAAGGTCCTTCCCATTTGATGGCAAGTTTGCCGACTGCTCTTCGGGGGTCCGAAGCCGAACAGCGGCGCAAGACCAAATCTCCCACGTTGAACCGCCTCTCCTTGACTCGCGCATTATAATATTGCGCAAGCCGTTGTTGATAAGAGACGAGGCGAATGCTGGCGTCGCTCTGTCGTTCGCTCAGCATGTCCAAGTTCTCGCGGAGAGCACGGTTATTGGCAGCTTCGTCGAAGTGGGTTGTTCGAATGGTTGGAAGGGCTACTTCCAAAGGTACAACTGCTTCTGAGCCGTAGGCTAGGTGGAAAGGTGTTTCCCCCGTAGCTACCCGAGCAGTTGTCCGGTGACACCAAAGGACGTTTGGGAGCTCATCAATCCACGATCCACCTGCAGCCTCCACTCTGGTTCGGATCCCGTGCAGCAATGTTCGGTTGGCGTTTTCGACCAACCGTTAGCTTGGGGATGTGCGACGGAGGTGAAGTGGTTGTAGATTCCGAGCTCGGCGCACTTTTGCTTGAAGAAGGTGCTGTCAACTGTTTCCCGTTGTCAGACGTAATCACCCTGGGGACGCCAAACCTGCAGAGAAGGTTCTTCCATACGAACTTCCATGCGGCCTGTTCGGTGATTGTGGTAACGGGTTCGGCCTCGATCCACTTGGTGAAGTAGTCGATGGCCACAAAAAGGAACTTCTTGCGCCCTTGGGCCTCTGGAAAGGGGCCCAAGATGTCAATGCCCCATCTGGCGAAGGGGCGCGGCTCGAACAGACTGTGAAGCTGTTCTGCTGGCTGCTTGATGAGTACCCCGAACTTCTGGCATTCTGGGCATTTCCTGACGAAGGACATGCAATCCTTCTGAAGAGAAGGCCACCAGAACCCTGCTCGGATGAGGCTGCGTGCTAGCGTTCTGCCCCCCAGATGGCTTCCGCACAACCCCTCGTGGACTTCCTCTATGGCCGCGAGGGCCTCCTCAGGGTTGAGGCAACGTAGAAGAGGTCTTGCAAGGGACCGTCGGTACAGCTTGCCTTCTACGAGGGTGAAATGCTGCGAGCGCATCCTGACTTTCCGAGCTTCATCCTGTTCGGAAGGAAGCTCGCCTCGGAGAAGATACGCCAAGAGAGGGTCCACCCAACTTGGGGTCGGTGGGCCCGTTTCTATGGCGGCTATATCAATCTCTGTGCTCGGCAAGGCGAGCTCTTCAATGAAGACAGAGCGAGAGGGGCTGATGTCACCTGAAGATGCCAATTTGGCCAGCGCATCAGCTCGCGCGTTCTGCTCTCGTGGAACATGTATGACCTCGAAGTATACGAGGCCCTCTGTCTGGCTCTTGACCTGTTGGAGGTATTTAGCCATGCGAGGTTCCCTTGCTCCAAACTGTCCGCTCACCTGGCTGGCGACCAACTGGGAGTCACTAAAGACTCTAAGCCGAATGGCTCCGAGGTGCCTAGCCATGCGGATACCGGAAAGCAAGGCTTCGTATTCGGCGACGTTGTTGGAGGCTGGAAAGCGGAAACGGAGGGCGTATTGGAACTCTAACCCCTCTGGGGAGGTGAGGACCAAACCTGCCCCGCTTCCGGAGACACAAGAGGATCCGTCCACATAAAGCTCCCATGGGGGCTCATCTGCCAACGGTGGATCCTGCTCGGCCGGAAGGGTGCATTCCGCCACGAAATCTGCTAACGCCTGCGCTTTGATTGCTGTCCTTGGTCGGAAGCTGATGTCAAACTCTCCCAGCTCGATTGCCCACTTAACCAACCTACCGGAAGCCTCCGGCCGCTGCAAGATGGATTTCAGCGGTTGATCGGTAAGCACTGTAACGGAATGGGCCTGAAAGTAGGGCCTGAGCTTCCGCGCAGCTGTGACAAGAGCAAGGGCAAGCTTTTCTGCTCTGGGGTACCTCCTTTCGGCTTCTTGGAGGACCCTGCTAATATAGTACACTGGGTACTGTGCCGCTCCTACTTCTTTGATCAAAACCGCACTGATGGAGTGTTCGGTGACCGAGAGGTACACGAACAAGGGTTCTCCGAGCACAGGCTTTGAGAGAACAGGAGGGGCTGCCAAATATGCCTTCAGCTCGGTGAAGGCAGCTTCGCATTCGTCAGTCCATAGTACTTGCCCCCCTTGCTTCGAGGCGTTTTTAGGGCCTCGGAGCAACTTGAAGAAGTTAAAACTTCTTTCTGCTGCTCGGGACATGAACCTGTTCAGCGCGGCAAGACGTCCTGTTAGGCGCTGGACGTCGCGCGCTGTCTTCGGACTGGACATCTCAAGTACGGCTTGGATTTTTTCCGGGTTCGCCTCTATTCCCCTGTTTGATACGAGGAACCCGAGGAACTTACCCGACCTAACACCAAACGCGCATTTGGCAGGATTGAGCTTCATATTATACCTTCGCAGAGTTGCGAAGGTTTCCTGGAGGTCAGAAATGTGATCGGTACTCGGAAGAGTCTTGACCAACATGTCGTCGACGTAAACCTCCATGTTTCGCCCGATCTGCTGCTCGAACATCTTGTTGACCAGCCGCTGGTAAGTTGCGCCTGCATTCTTCAGGCCAAAAGGCATCCTGGTGAAGCAGTATAAGCCTAGGTCTGTGACGAACGTAGTGGCGTCTTGATCCGGGGGATGCATGCTGATCTGGTGGTAACCAGAGTAGGCATCCAAAAAGCTGAGGAGCTCGTGCCCGGAAGTAGCGTCCACCAGCTGATCGATGCGTGGTAATGGGAAGTTATCCTTGGGCGTTGCCTTATTAAGATCTTTGTAATCCACGCACACACGCCATTTGCCATTGGCCTTGCGTACGAGGACCACATTGGAGATCCATCTTGGATATTGGGCCTCTCGGAGGAGCCCAACAGTTCGGCTTTTGGTCACGTGATCCTGAATCACGATCTGCCGTTCTCGGTTCACGGGTCGCCTTCTTTGCTGCACTGGCGGGATTCGTGGATCCAACCGAAGGCGATGCACCATGACTTCCGGGGGAATGCCTGGAAGCTCGTCATCAGACCAGGCGAACACGTCCAAATTGGCGAGCAGGAAAGTTGTATAGCGTTGCTGCTCGGCCTCTGTCAACAGGGCGCCAATGTACAAGACGTGTTCGGGGTCGTCGTCCACTTGAATGGGGATTAAGTCTTCGGCAGGCGTCCCCCGACTAGTGGAAGGCTGATCGGAGGTTGGAAGAACTGGATCAGCGAGTGGTTGCTTGTCTCTTAGAGAGAGGACATAGCAACGGCGAGACTCACGCTGGCACCCGAGCACTTCGCCCACTCCGCTCGGAGTAGGGAACTTCATCTTCTGATGGAGCGACGAAGGTACTGCTTTGATGCGTCCGATCAGACCTCTGCCAAGAATAGCATTGTATCCAGGCATGTTGTTGACGACCAGAAAGTCAACAATCTTGGTCACAGCCTTTGGAGCTGTCCCCAAGGTGATCGGAAGGCGAATCCTTCCCATGGGCTGGACCGAAACTCCCGAAAAGCCGAACAGTGGCGAGTTTACAGGGGCGAGTTGATCGGTTCGCAGACCCATGAGGACAAAACAGTCGTAAGCCAAGACATCGGGGGCGCTTCCATTATCTACCAGAATTCGGCGCACGTTACAGTGGTTGATGGTGGCCGAAACGACCAGCGCATCAGTGTGTGGGGTCGTAACCCCTACAAGGTCTTCATCCGAGAAGGTTATGGCCTCCTCGGGCTGTGCGCGCGCGGGACTGGCAAGATATGGGGCCGGCCGAACAGTCGGAGGCCTGTCTACGACATGCACCCGCCTTGCGTAATCGCGTCGGCTTCGAGTGCTTTCTCCGCCTGCGCCGAAGCCTCCCGCGATCACGTTGATCTCCTGCCCATTGGGCTCGTTGTTGATCGGCTGCTCGGGAGTGCGGTTTTGGCGACGGGGGCGCTCTTCATTCCGGCGCCCTTCGTTCCGGCGCACGAACCGTCCAAGGTAGCCGCGCTTGATAAGGTCTTCGATTTCGTCCTTAAGCTGGCGGCACTCGGAGGTGTCGTGGCCGTGGTCGCGATGAAGCGACAGTACCTATTTTGATCGCGCTTCCGGGGGTCGGAGCGCATTCTCTGGGGCCACCGAACAAAAGCTTCATCTCTGATCTCTGCCAGGATTTGTTCGGGAGCCACAGTGAGGGGGGTGTAGTTGGTAAAGGGGCGCGGACGACGCGGAGAATCGCCATTGCGTCGTCCCTTCTTCCGATCACGGTCGGAACCGTTGTCGGAAGGTCGCTTTCTTTCCGACTGCTCCCCCTGTTCGGCCCTGCTCGCCGCCAAGCTCTCCTCGCAGGCCGCGTGGCGCTGCGCGATGGAGAGTAGTTCGGCGAGGGTGGCGGGCTGCTGGACGCCGAGAGTCCTTTGTAGAAAGCCATCGCGAGTGCCCTGGATGAGAGCACTGGTGGCTAGGGGGACGTCCAGGCGCGAGATGCGAAGCGCCTCTGTTCGGAACCTCTTGACGAAGTCCCAGAGTGCCTCGCCTTTCTTCTGGCGCACGGTCAGGAGGGAGGCCGCCGTCCGCGGCTGGGATCTTCCACCAAGGAAGTTGTCCCGAAAGGACTTCTTCAATTGGCGGAAGGAGGTGATAGAGCCCGCAGGGAGGGTTTCGAACCAAGCCCTGGCGGTCTCCTTAAGGGTTGCAGGGAAAGCCCTGCACTTGGCCGCATCCGATGCTCCGTGGAACACCATGTGCGATTCGAAGCCGTGGATGTGATCGGCCGGGTCTGTTGTGCCGTCGTAGGGCGCGATGGTGGGTAGAGGGAGCTTGGAGGAGACCTGGGCCTCCAGGATCTCCCTACTGAATGGGGAGCGGAAGTCCAAGTCATCCTCCGCTGGAGCCTTCCCCTCCGCACGCTGAACCATCGCGTCCATGCGGCGTTCGAGGTCAACCACACGCCTTAGGCGCCTGGCGAGCTCCTGTTCGGAGTTGGCGGGGCCCCCTCGTCCAGAGGCGTGGGAGTTGCCTCCCACGACTGATCGTGGCGGGCGAGGGGAGACGATAGAGCGTCGGGGCGAACGCCCGCGGCGCTCCGGTGCCCGTTCCTCCGACGGGGGCCGGTGAGACCGGCGCGGTGACTCCGCCTGCTGCTCCTGAGGCGCCGGGGGGACGCGGGAGTGGCGATGCGACGATTCCGCCTGCCGCTCGCGCGGCAGGGAGGCTGCCGGAGCCGCAACCCCCACCAACTGGGCCTGTAGGGCGAGGCAGACACCCGTCAGCTGATGCATTTGCCCCCGAAGCTCTGCCACTTCGAGGGCCGTCGCCGGTGCGGCAGCCGTTGGTACTGGGACGTCGTGATTCGCGCCGGTAGTAGCGCCGGCGACGTCCCCAGGAGGAGATTGGCGACGAGAGGCCCCTCGCGATTGGCGAGACCTCGTCGCCCTGCTTCCCATATTCTGGTATGAGGATCGCCCTCGAGCCATGGCAGCGTCGCGTCCCACAGACGGCGCCAAATGTGGTGGCGTGATCCTGTTTGGGCCTGAGCCAAACGGGCCTCCACTGGAATGAGAGAGGAAGGACGATCGCTGGTGAGGGCGAAGACCTGCAAAAACCAAGATGGGATCAGGGGGGCCCGGTGAAGACCGGGGGAAACCCTCCGATGCCTAAGTCAGTAGAGAGCTTGTGAGGCAGGGGGTTTCGTTATGCGAGAATATGTTCGCGTGGGGAAGAGAACGTACCGTTGCATGGTACTGTACCTGTGCCTTTATAGGCGCTGGTGCGGAGGCCAACGTGCGTAACGTTGGGCAGATCGTGCCTGAAGAGGCGCCTTGACGCCCGTGCATAACGGGAGGAGTTATGACTCTGATGCCCGTTGGGCTGCCAGGCGGTTCACGCCCCTTGATGGTGGAGAACGTGGCCTGAGACGGTTACAACCGTTCTGGAAGCCAGAGAGCCTGCTCGGAACCCCTTGGAAATGCTTTCCGAGCAGGTGACCCACGTGGGGGCCCGAACATGCTGTTCGGTACCATCGAGGGTAGCTTCACCGAGCAGAGTCACTGTTCTGGCTCGGAAGCTGTTCATAGCTGTTCGGTGAGGAAAGGCGGGTGATCTGCTCGGAGGTACGCCGCAGCGGAACCTGACGGCTGCCGATCACAGGAGTCACACAATGGAGGTCTTTGAGCCATCCTGGAGAGGGCGTGCTCTTCGATGACGGTGCCACGTTGGTTGACAGGACGGGAATAGGCCGTAACGAGCCATCATGGGCCTAGGTGACCAGATTTGGCCACCACAACTATCTTGCATATTTTTGTGCATACAGACATTTATTGCGACTCGCCATACAAACATACAAGCTAACTTTTATTAGCAAACTAGTTGATTGTTACATAGAAAAAGGAAGAAGTTATACTCCAAGAAGACAGTCTCAGTCAAACGTCTATATTCAAATAGTCAGAAAGTTCAAACGATTAGTTGATGAAGAAGACTCTGAAAGCTCTCTATATGTAAGTTAAAACTTTCGTACGAAGTATTAGGAAAAAGAAAGATGAAAAAGCTAACACTACTTATATTTGTGCTCTCAAGCCTTCAAACTCTCAGTCTTCTTTGCTGTGTGGACGAGCTCCAATCTTTCTATTGGTCTGCCCACCTTTAGAGTCAGGGAGAGAAAAGTGTATCATGTTCTTATTTCTGTATCTCTCTCTCTCTATCTGTGTTTGCTCATTTTCTGATCTCCTCTACTACAGCTTGTGTAACTAGCAAGGGATTTTTACCCTGTGTATTTACCCTTTTTGAAGAATGAAAGGCCTACTTGGGTAGGCGAGTTGTTGACCTCTATGAATGGAAGATTTGATTGAGAGCAAGTGTTATTTGCCCTTTTAGAGAAGGGAAGATTAAGTGTGCTTGATGTTTTAGCTAAAAATCTCAAAAGATTATTTAGAGACTAAATGTAAGACTCTTATGGAGAGGAGATCTAAATCGGAATAAATCTGTTGTCTCTTGTGTGTGATTGCTTCCCCTTGCTAACTTCCTTAAATTTCACACACCACACTAACCTCTAACCTTGATTTTAGTGTGTTAGTTATTCACATTTTTAGATCGCACAGATCTCAAGAAAGTGGTGCAAAGAAGTTCTATTCACCCCCTCTAAGACATTTTAATTCCATTTTGATATATCCAATAAAAATGTGTGGATGGAGTTTACAAAGAGAAGTATTTAATGTCCATCAAAGATGTGTATTAAGTTGGACATATGATAAAATTGTGCCACATAAAAGAAAAAATTTTAATATCTCCTTCGCCCCACTTTTTATAAATCCTCTATCCATGTGGTGTAACTCTACAGAGTGTGCCCATCTTAATATATATCTAGTACATTTTTCGTTTACTAATGTCATATAAGCCCCACTCCATGCCCATAGGTTAGAGAGGGACGATATTCATTAGCACCTAGTACTTGCAGATATATATATATATATATATACATTAATTATTATACCAATGTACTATATATACTTAGAAAATAACGATACCAAGCATGCACATATCAGTGTAAGAGTCATTTGATTTAAATTTTCTTTTTTTTATTTGTATTATAGTAGTATACCGAAATCGTTATAATATTGTACTGCTAAAATCATGATTTAGTCCAGTGTATGAATACTTCGAACCTTATATATACTTATACAAACTATCAAAAATAAAGATGACCCAAATAAATTTTATAAATTAAATATCAAAAATCTCTCAGACGTATCCATGCATATATTTATAGTCATATGTTCATATTACGTTGAAATTATTATTTTTTAAAATCTTTCATATCTAATGATATAGTTTTGAAATCTAATTATTAAATTGTATAACTCTCAAACGAAAATAAAACATCAGTTATATCCTTATGACTAATAGATCATACGAATCTGAAAAATATTGTGTGTTCAACTAAACAAAATTGTCAAAATAAAAATAAGAAAGATAGAAATACTCTTAAAAGAGGAGAGATGAGAGAGAGAGAGAGAGTTAGAGGTTCAAGTGGAGAGTTAAATAGATGGAATGAAATGATAGGAATATATATAAAATGAAATGGTAGAGACATATATGATATTTTCTTTAGATTAGATTCTATAGGACACATAAAATTAACTTTGAAAATTCAAAGTTTATGGCGGTTGACTGTATTAGCATCTTTAATACACTGACGAAACCATGTTGTATGATCTAACTGTTAACATAAAAAAAACACTTGCATGGGCTCCTTTTGATTAAAAAAGGGTGCCTTACCTCACAAGGACTGCCGACTAAGTACTGTAGGATGGATCAAGAACAACTTCTATTTGTCATGTACTGCGAACATGATCCGGATGGCCCATGTGGTGACATGCATGCATGCATGCATGTAGCTCTCGTCTTAGCTGCCAAATGATGCGAGATGAGATCTTTGGTTGATGCTTGATTAATTTGATTTGTCGGGTAGTTTTTTGGATGGCACTTGTTGCTACCTTCCATTCCAAGGGGCTTCTCCTTTTTTTAGCTCAAAAACTTTCACATGGCTCCTCCTCAAGAGAATAACTTACACAAGAGACACACAAGTCAAAATCTACTGTGTTCTTGATGTGTGGATAGGTGTTTTTGGATGGTGACTTATTGATCAAATGAATAAGTAAGATTATAATTATTTCGATAATTTAGATAAGAAAATTTTACGAATAAATTAACCTCTTATTTGAGATAGATCTATAACAATCTATCCTATTATATCTAGCTATGAATAAAGTTATTCATAATTATTTAAAAAAATTATTATCCACCCCGTACACAAATAGAATAGACCTCACAACCATCGATACGTTACAAAATTTATCTTTTATATCTAAGATAAATTAATTAGAAGTCATTGACTGTAACAGGGAGGTCCTTACTGTAACAGAATTTAACGTATACTGTAACAGGTGATAACACTTACTGTAATGAGTTACAGTTCTATTAGAGACTAACAAATAAGTCAAAAATTTAATAGAAACTTTTAATTAATTTACCCTTATATATATCTAAGGTGGGTGGGGGCCGGGTGGGCGCGCCCACATGAGCAACAAATTGAACTCATTATCTTTTGAGGAACTACATAAAAGTGAAAGTACTATTTTATCCTTATGTCAAAGAGGTCTTTGGAATTTGTGGGCTTTTGTTATATTACAATATAATTATTTTTAAAGAGAGGATATCATATATATCTTGGAGGTCGTTATACTCTTAATTTTTAATGGAATTAAGACTTTCTTAGATTATAATTAAAAGATGGAGTTGTTAAGAGAGACTTCATTAGTATAATGGCACAAAGCCAGCTGTGCTTTTTCTTCCTCGCTCGCATTGATCAAAAGAATGAAGTTAGAGGTGATCGACCACCAAAACTTTTATCAGACATGTCAGGTATTGTGAAGATTTTACAGGGCATGCAGCAGGCTATTGTTTTAGATGTTATTTTGTGTCCTTTGTAGAAATGTCTATAAGCCTCCATTATTAAAACCATCAGAAATGTGTACACTGGATCCATGAAAATTGAAGTGAAAGGTGGAAGGAGTTGTCTGTAGGGGTGAACAACAGGTCGGTTCGGTCCAATTCACCTCTATTTTTAGGAGAACTGAACCGACCCGAGTTGCTATAGTGAACCGAACCGAACCACCTTTATATATATATATATTATTAAATAATTATATACACATACTAAGTTCAAAATATGCAGAAAACGAATGTTTAAAGCAAGATTCAATCTTATTGGGAGGTCGCGCCAGTGCTAACAACTATTGTGCTACAACCGTTTTTTTAAATA
The DNA here is from genome assembly GCA_014218235.1 of Colocasia esculenta. Lineage (NCBI taxonomy): Eukaryota > Viridiplantae > Streptophyta > Magnoliopsida > Alismatales > Araceae > Colocasia > Colocasia esculenta. The sequence continues at coordinate 62,116 of JACBKR010006268.1, read as the reverse complement.
AAAATATATTATTAATTATATATATATATGTATATTCAGTTTATTTTAATTTCTTAACTTGAAATCGAACTGAACTGTGTGATCCCTCAAATCAAACCGAATCAGCCAATTCGATTTGATTTTTCAATTTGGACCATAGTTTAAACACCTCTAGTTATCTGTCTTCGAAAATCCTAACACTTAAACCACATCAAATGTTGACAAAGTAGTGAGAAATAATAGTGTGACTTGTTATACTACTCTAATATCTACTTTCACATAGCGGTGAAGGTGGATACATAATTAGCAATTCTCAAGAAATTATAATATCAACCGCTTATATCATTCAATATTGAGAAATACTTCAAGGTGATATGAATTACTCTCCAAATAATTCTATTAATTAAAAATCTTATTAGATATTTCTTTTTCTCTCCTTTTCAATCAATAGTATTAGTTGTAGAGCAATTCACATCATTTTTATTACTCTTTTTGAAGGGCACTAATTAAGTATTTCTCTTAATTACATACAATGCAATACCTTACATCATTAAAATACTATGCATAGTTTGAGCAGATTATACAAAGATTATACAATATCTGAGTGACACATGCTTTGGCATCATTCAATAATAGAAGGAATATTTTTTTCTCAGATCTCAAGAAACTTGAATATCCCTCCTTAGCTTGAGCCTTTTGAGCACAAATTTCCATGCACACACATAATTCTTTTTTTAGGGGGGTTGGAAGGGGACATCCCTAGTTAAACTATGCCTCTTGATACCTGCACAAGGGAAAAGTGGATTCACCTTTTTTGTTTTCTTTTTACCCTGTTCTTCAAATTCCCATGCTATACTACTTCCCCAAATTATTTAATTAGAGGGTGCCATATTTTTTTTTGTCTCACTTTAAGTGATCATGAGGTTGGACAACCTAATCTAGCTGAGTAATTCAAGTTGGATGCTCTCAAATTAAGAAGTAATATATTTAACTTATTGTCATAACAAAAATTCTCATTATGTAAATTACTATTTGTTTTATATGGATCCAATGTATGAAAAAGAGATGGTTAAAGTGTATGACCTTTGGATGCATATGTGTTTTACTAGTAGTAGATAAGATGCAATGGAATAGATCAAAAGTTAAATATCAAATCATGTGATGTTGAAGTGGACAGTGACGTGCATTATAACTCACATCAGCAAAGATAATTGTACAAAAAATAATGCATTTTTAGAGTGATAACTGACTAGATTTGATTAATAATAATGATCTATTCACTGCAGATTTAATGACAAAATATGTGAAATCTAGATGGGGACTTAGTTGATAGATACTAATATGTCTTGTTCCCCAAGATGATAGGGTCCTTATCAAACCTCCCAACCCTTATGTTTATATTATGCAGGTTATGAGAATATGGGACCTCCACTTTTCCTACTCTGTGAGGAACCACATGTTTGGGAATAGAGAGAGCAAGGATATAGGGTTCCAAATTCCCAGTTCTTTATTCCAACTTTTCCATTATGTCGCATTATTCTAACTTTTCCAATATGTCCCACATATCATGTGCCCTAGCCAACTCAAACAAGGATTCTCGGCCTCTTATGTGGATTCTACCCCATGCCCACATGCTCCTCCTTGTCACAGCTCCATTAGGATCTAAAAAGGGGAGTTGGGGAGCTATGCAAGTTGCACCCATGTCCATGGGGGCACCACAATAGAGGTGGGTAGAGTTGTTGGTTTGGGGTGGGAGAGCTAGACAAAAGCAATGGTGATATTGCACTAGAGTCACATATGGAAGGCTTGATGGTCTGAACATGCATGGGAAGGCTCATTCTATTGTTTGGATTGAAGAACTAATTGACATTGGGTTCTAGAAGAGAGAGTTTAATTATAGGGCTATATTTGTTAATGTATTAAGTGGATCAAACCTAGCTAGTTGGTAGAATCAGCCATGGTCAAGTACCACCCCCACAAAAAAAGGGTTGCTTGGACATCGTCTTATAAATTTGTTGAGCAGTGGCCTTCTGTCCCTTAAGCCTCACTTTGGTAATGGGTTGGAGTTTGAGTTAACTCCAACCCATGGCTAAAGTTATTCAAGGTTAACTCAATTTCTGCTTTGTGAGTGGGTTAGAAAAAGTTGAGTTAACTTTGAGTTAACTCTGTTCCATGGGTGTGGGTGGGTTAGAAAAAGTTGAGTTAACTCAAAGTTAACTCAAATCTAACCGAGTTAACTTTTTTTGGTTGCCAAAGTCCATTTTGAGTTAACTTTGAGTTAACTCTGAGTTAACTTTGAGTTAACTCATTACCAAAGTGAGGCTAATAGTTCCTGGTTAGCTTTTAGCTCTTTGTTGGCTAGCTGCTTCTGCATGTGGGTGTCTCTCCCAGCTTCAAACAAAAGATGCAGTCCACCTGAAGACTCCTATTAATGCATCATCAAAGAGAAATGCTGAGTTTCTTCTAAAGGGAGCAATAAAGATGAAGTCAATTGCCTTCCAAATAATCTTATTAGTTGAAAAAGAGAAAGAGAGAGAAAATTTATCAAAATTTCAACTAGTAAGATTATTTAGACAACAATCTACATTAATGCTCTCCTCCTTAGAGGGCACTAAATATTTCTCATCATCAAATGACCCTGCAAAAGGGACATCAAAGTTTAGTCTCTAGCTACAAAATTTGGAAGGCTCAAGAGTACTAGAGAATAATAAAGGAAGGGAGAGGCACAATTAGTGACATGAGTTATAGTTGGAAGAGAAATGCTTTTTACCCAGCTGCACGGGTAAAAAGTCGACGTGGAACCACCGCGCAGCCGACCTGATTGGTCGGCTGCGCGGTGCTTCCACGTCCGCCCGGACACTTGACATGTTTTCTACTTGCGAATGAGTCGGCCACTGGGTGGGGTGAGGAGGGTGGGATTTCGAGTTCAAACTTAGGTGATCAAGTTGGAACTTAGGTAACTCATAACTCATATATGAGAATGACTTATTACACTCAAAAGATGGTCCCCACCTTTACATAGTGGTGGGGCCAAGAACTTTTTTTAAGAATTCCCCCCATGTTTATATCTTTCTGCATCCGCCTCTCTCAAAAGTAGCTTGTCCTGTCCCTGACCTGAAAGATCTAGTGGGGAAATTAGGCGACCCGTCGTGTCTGAAGATTCTCCAATTAACGATGGAAGTTTCCTCAATCGAAACTTATATATGCTCACCCATCAGTCAAGATGATCAACAAGTAAGTCCGACCCTTTTATGTGTGCAACATGCTCCACACCTGGATTCTAATAAATCTCCCACAACAATGTTGTGATAACTTCTTTAAAGAAGCAGCCTTTCTACTTAATTTATACTCCCGAGCTAAACTTTTCTATGATTTTCAGGTGAAGTTGGGTGGGATCCACATGAATGTGGGCCGGCCCATCTCGTAATTTGAGTTGGGTGAAACTGGAACATGGGCCGGCCCATCCTATCCAATACCATGGTGGTGTGGTTACCTTAATTAGAGATGAGCATATTGAGATATGGAGTGAGGAAGAGCCTTCTTAATTATTCGCATGAATTCCCTCCATAATCATGAAGACATGCACAATATCACTAGGGGTTGATATCCCAAATTAAATTGCACTGTTGCAATTCACAGGCCTAGGGTTGTATGTATACACTGCAGGGACCTCAACTTAAAAATTGATGTGGAATTAATTACACCTAAATTTCAACATTTTCTTTCGAGGTTAAGATGGACTGTGAACATTAATTAAGTGGAAGTGGAAAGAAGTGGGGTTAAACTCAGATCTATGCTCTGATATATATTAAGTTAAATCTTAAAATCGGGGTGTTAAGATTCATATATGCAAAGTCATATGCACAAAGGCTTCAACCCAAAAACGGATGTGAGACTCATACCCAAGTTTTAACACTGTGTCACAGTGGATAATACTGGACAGGCGCCAAACCCACTAATAGTAACCTACTTTATTTGATATAAACTATGTTTCTCATTACTTCTACGCATTTACCTATTCTACAATTTTTTTGTTCGTATCGAAATAAAAATATAAAAAATCGTAAAATTTTCTATTAACAAAGCTGTGGGAGTTCAATAATGTGACCACCCATTAATAATTTTATAGTTGCAGGTTCAAGGTTCTCACGGCCTCCTGTACCTTCATAATTCAATGCGCAAGCTCATATTACTATTGCACAATGAGTCTTGGTACGTGCTTGTGGGTTGGATTTGTTTTGCGTAAAGAGAGGCCCACAAATATTTTTCTTATTATTAACGTCACATCATATTATCATGAGTGGAGATCTTTCGTGTAGAACATGCTAATTTGAATCTTATATCTATGGTTTCGTCAATTTTGGGCTACCCTTCTTGCTGCGATTGTTCATATGTATATATATATATATATTCAAACGTTAGAAACTTTCATCTATCGATGTGCTCTTATGCACCAGCTGCGACTCTACAGCGGCGGCGCCCGCAACACACCACCACCCCCTTCTTCTTCTTCGGCTCGAATGCCACGGCGACCTTGCTGGTGCCACACACACATGTCATCGCTGCTCCATCGCCTCCATGAGCGTGGTAGTCCTGTTGCTGATATGCGCAGTGCCGCCGGCGGGGAGGTGGCCGATGAGGGCCAAATAAAATGGTTTTGGGTGGTTTGAGCGGCTGCGTGCTTTCTGCATGGCGTTGGCCTTCACTTGGATTCCGGGCGAAACCCCGGGGATATGGACGGCCGGAACAGAGAAAACCACGGCGTGGGGATCGAGCGAGAGGTTGCAGCTGCATGCAGAGACATAATTTAAGGAGGAGAAGACGTACGGCGGCGGCGCCCTCTCGTCTCCACGAGAAAGACATATATACTCGAATATTCCAAACCCGGCCTCTCGGATACTTGTGTTCCAACGGTGAATGCCGCAGACCAGGTCGCATGAGGAGGCTCGATCCGTAGTATCCTTAAACCCTAAACCCTTAAATATCTCACATATCACATGTTCACCGAAACAAAAGACGGAAGCCTTGTGACAAGGAGAACTTCTGGATCGAGGTGGAGGACATGATCGGAAGACCTGTGACAAGCACCGCCGAAATCACAAGACTCATCCATCCACCTCCCAAGCCAGTCCCCACACAAATTGTTTAATTAATTCCACCTCTCTTTCTCTCCCAAATACATATCTATAATGTGATAGGAGAAAGATTTGATGTACATCTCTTGTAAGCTTCTTATTAAATGTTAATCACATCAATATAATTGAGTATCTAATAAAACGAGAATATGACACATACCGCCTCCGATAATATTCGCCAAACTTTTCTCCAATGACAAAGTTATGGTCAAATTGGCCACCATATGAATATAAAATGACCCGAGAGAGACTGTTCTCATTATATTGGTATTTCCTTCGCCTCTCCGTTGCCTAGTTAAACCATTTCCCCATCAAGGGTGTTGGTGGAGGCTTACTACTCCCAACCCTCTTTAACTTAAGAATTGGACCATTATCTTGTCTTCATCTATACTATACACGCTTCCCACCTAAACTCTCATGCTGTCACCCTCCACATTAGCTGACTAGCTCTAGGATATTAATTATTATTCTGTATGCTAGCATTCCATAATCCATTTCATGCCAGGATCACCATGCCAAAGTCAAAGTCATGATCAGGACCAACCCCCCCCCCCAACCCTATCTCAAGCTCACAACCATGAGAAGATTTTTTTTTGGGTAGTTGATAGATACCACTGCTAAAACACCAACACACTGCAAAACAAAGACATGCATGGCCTACAACCTAACGAAAAATAATAGTAAGAAATTACTCCCTAACAGATCCACTAGAGTACCGATCTCAAGGAGATTCCAAGAACTTTGTCCATCATACATAGCCTCACCAGCACAAGGGGTAACGCCGTCGACGTCCACTGCATCTTCATTTCTGCCTTCCTGGTACTCAGTAATTACCTTCTCTTAATTTTGATGTGAGAAATTTTGCAATATATAATTCCCCCATATCTTAATGCCACTCCCTTGCTTCTGTGATGATGAACTTGATCTCTTGCGGTGTTTTGGTGCTACCTTGGAGTGCCATCATACGTACATAGCCACTCTGCACAGGTTAACCCTCTGTGATCTCTAATGATGAACCCCATCCCCGGCCTCCATTCTTCCATTGCTTGTTAGTATACAGCACCATCAAGGTTAGCTTCGACCCAAGCCTGTTCCGGAGGATTCCATTTTACCTTTTCTCTGGCTATCAAATTTTGAGCAATGTGAATCTGAAAATCCCATCTCATACATAATGTCAGCAGTGCTGCATCAAGTACAGAAGCTGCCTTCCACAATTCTTTGTTTGCTTGGAGATATTTTGCTGCTCTTTTCACAATAACATCAGCTCTGCATTCCAGCATCGATCAAAGTTCTTATTCTCAAAAACTATTTTGTTTCTTTCCTTCCAAATAAACTCGAAGGCAAATGCAACTACAGCTTTATAATTATATATATGCAAGAAATTTCTACTCCACTGTTCCATACAGTTGTTCCAAATGCATGTCCAGGAGTTTAGTTGGAGCCTTGGCCCAGTCCAGCTAAAGTTTCCCTTCATGGCACGACCTTCTGACATTTGAGTGGGATATGCACAGCATCGATCCTCTTCTTCCTGCTTCCACAGTTCACATCTTGACTTCCAATAGAATATGGCAGTGTTTCGGGTAAACTTTGGTTGGCAACCTTCCCCATGGAATCTTCCATAGTAATATTTTATTCCTTTCAGTTGTTGGCATGGCCACTTCCAGATAATGTTCCATTGTAAACTAGCTCCCATTGCGACTCCTCATTCCCACAAAGTTTAAACACTAGTTTAAGGGTTAAGCACTGTTGAAGCTGTTCAGGTATAAGATAAGTAAGATTCCCAGCCCACCCATATGTTGGTATCCATCTTTAACTTCTCCCAACCGATCAAGTACATCCCTTTTGTTTCCTCATTGCCGTGCCAAATGAAGTTTCTGCACCAAATCTTCCTATCTGTTCTTGCAACGGACCCTGTTCATCATGTACATCTTTGAAGGCTGAGTCCGCTGGCTTCAAGAGTGAAATCTGAACTCCCAGATATCTTCCCACATTACCTTCTCTCGTTTCATGCACAGTTCGAGACAGGAAGCCTCATTTTGGTCAGCAGATGGACCAAGAAGCTTGCCAGCCAGACGCGCATGAGAGCCATTAATGGCCATTATAATTACAAATCGGACCTATAACCCCCAATCACGGCGGAAGGAGGCCACCACTAAATCACAGCCGTTCATTCCTGTCCTCTCTCTATCTCTACCATCCCTACTCCATCATCATTCGGACTTCCCCACCTAGGCACACTTGATGACTGAAACCACCATATTGGATGGCCGTTGACTAGACCCACCTTGCATTAAGACCAATTATTTATATCGGCCCAACGCTATATGTGTATGCATACATGGTTTCTCTTTTACATTGTTAATAGTGTTTCTCTCTCTCTCTCCCCTTATATATATATATATATATATATCTCTATGAAAATTTACTTTTTATCTGACTAATTATAAATAAAAAAATTATCCAACTAACATTGAGATTGGTCAAAACACGAGTCTCATACCTATGTACCATATATAATTGTTTGGCCCGCACGGGTCTGCGCATTAATCGGATAATATTTTTAGCATTTTTCATCTCCTTGTTAGCTGTTTTAAATTCTACAACTTATAACATCAAAAGTAGATGCATGCTCGTATGTCGAGAGCAACACACCCCCTCCCCCAAATAAAAAAAGATGGCTGTAGCCTTCTTTGGCAAAATATTGTTCAATTTTATTGAACATATTTATAACTTGTGTTGCTTAGATGTATTTTATGTCAAACTAGACAAACCCTTCATGTAATTCGACTTTTTCAATTTGACCAACAGCTAGCCGCCATGAAAACCCATTAGGTATAGACTTTGCCCATCTTGTTTGGGCAAGTCTTCCTATTGGGGTCGTTTCTAGATCTAATTAATGATTAATCTGATAATACTTCAGAGATGTGGGGGCAGCGAAGGGCGAATCTCGTCAATGGCAGCATTTATAGATCAGAATGAGAAAGCTTTCAATCCTTCCCAGTGTTTCTCACTCTAAATTTTTCTAGAGTGAAAAGCTCCGAGATTTTTTACCCTCGCCTCCGCCGTGTCTTCCCTGTTCAACCGTCGTCGTTGGGCCTTCTCAGAGGGGAGGGGGTAGCTCCGCCTTCTCTGCTTTGGTGCCTTCGTCTGTAGGCTGTCCCCCTCTGACAGGGTCTATTTTGGTTCTCCTACTCCAGTAGGAGGTGATTTCGTCTTCGGCAATAGTGATCTCTTCATTGGCTGCTCGGAGGACCGATTGCGGCATAGTCCCACCCCCTTCGGCGGGGTCTATTTTGGTTCTCCTACCCTGGTAGGAGGGTTTTGTTTCCCTCCGAGAAGAAGTTTTCCTTCTCGGTGGAGATTTCATCTCCGGCACCGGTGATCCCTCCATCGACTGTCCGGAGGACTGATTACGGCGTTGTTAAGTCTTTTTTTACCCTTCCCTTGTTTATTCATGTCTCCTCTGGCGTTTGTTTTCTGTTTGGCTTGGCGAGAAACGGCGCGGCGGTTGTTCGTGTGTCGTCCCAACTTGATCATCCAAGCGTTTTCGATCTGCAAGTTCAAATTTCATCTTACTTGCTTTGGTTCGTTAGAGGCTATCCACTTCCCCATCGAGCTCATCCCCGACACAAGTGAAGGCCAAGGGTGCATCTTTCCCACCGTGACATTGCTAGTGAAGACCGGTATTAGTTCGCAACTGTGGTTTCAGTAGATTTTGAACTTTTGTCCACCTCTTTTGGATCGATGGTCTCTTATCTCATGACCCTCTATTTAAGTCATGCCTTGCTACTTCTGCAACCTTACGTAATTGTCATGTTCCGGCCTTTGTTTGACCAACGTACATATGAGGGTGACTCGCAAGTATCAAATCACTGTAGACCCCACCTTTTATATTTGAGGTGGATAGTTCTCGCTATATTTCTTGCAGTGAGATCTCTTAACCCAACAAAAGTTTTGTGAACCTGTCGTGCGATTGAGTAAGAAAAGTCTCTTAATTAAAAATATTTAATAAAGAGGTCGTACTCCTACAGAATAAACAAGAAATGGGATAAAATTGTGGGCTGAACGTGGAATTTTTTTCCCTTTTTCTTCTTGTGGTTTTTCAGTAGTTGGGGAAGGAGCATATGGGAGGGCTTGGGCCACGTTTCCCGGGCCTACACGTGTACATTGCGAGTCATTAGTTGGCATCCGGTGGGACAAGTCCAATCTCTGGGGACCACGTGCAGAGTCTCCGCTAATGACCTGTCCCCATCAACGGCGACGTCACTCAGACCACGTCAAGACGTGAGGGGATCCGTATATGAGCGCACGCGATTTATGGTGCGGTCACCGCCAAACAGTGAACAATGGGAAGATAGGGGAATTGAATCTCGCGGTTCGGACAATTCAATTTTATTTAATTTTCGTATTCTTAATTTTTTAAAGTAACTTATTAGAATAATTTTATTTTAGATAAATAGAGAATATTTATTTTCTATAAAAATATGTGTCCTACTTGTGCGTGCCTGCGGTCAGGCAGGACGGACACTACAATAGCCAGATTTCCCTATCTATGCCAAAATTGGATGGTCGAACAAAACAATTGTTTCCCTAAATAAATTAAGGTTTAAAATTTCGATTCAAATTTAAGGTTTTTATTTGATTGTAAAATATATTTACATATACATTTAAAAAATAAAAAATATAATTACTCATTTGATATCTATGTAAATATTTTTTTTGAAATGATTTTTGATATTTATTTTTCAATAAAATATTTTTTAAAAATATTTAGTATGTTGTGTGCTAGATATCGATCGTCGGAATGTTGGTAATTGGCCGTCTAACGTCGACCATCAAGTGTCCAATGCTAGCTACAGACTATCGATGATTGGGCGTCGAAAAATAAGCGTCGAGTGTTGATCGCTGAATGCTGTTATTGGTCAACAATCATCAATCACGGTTTTAAAAACAATAACTGATAGTGTAGAAGAGGCACTAAAAATGATAACAGAGTGTAAAAATCTTATATGAAAGTGAAGTAAAAGAAATTGATTTACAAGGTCTTATTAAAGATATCAAAATTTATAAATTTTAGATAAAAAAATTATCATAGATTAACTTTTCAAAAACACTAAATTGATCACCATATAAATTTTTTCCCAAAAATATTTTCTTAATCTAACCATTTTCATTTCAATGTGCCCCAAAATAATCTGACCCACCTTGGTCTGATCGAGATGTAGGAAGGCATGATACGATGAGCCACAACTTGATCAAATCTGATTAGAGACAAATTGTATTTATTATTTTTTAATTTAGGATTTGACTTGGTGTCCATATATGAGGATAAACTAAACACATGAATGTTAGGATTATATATACAGAATTTCTTTAAATAATTTTATTTTAAAAATATTTACACAAATATATCTGAATCTAATATATTTACAAATTTATGTCTCTCACTTACATTGATTCAGTATAATTTATATATATATATTTACGACTTACACACTTTCTCTTTAACTTACACAATTTTGGTATAACTTAAACTAATTCGATGTAACTTACACACATAAACAATGTGTCAGAGAAATAATATAAGTTGTAGAGAAATTATGTATGTTATATTGAATCAGTGTAAACTAGAGAGATAGATTTGTAAATATGTTAGACTTGAACATATTTATGTAAATATTTTTTAAATAAAACTATATATATATATATATATATAAGTTATGAAAGAAGCTGTCGATAGATCTAAATAGTTGTGCGCCTGCTGTCTTTAATTATACAATTAAAATGTGATATGAAAATATAAGAAAATATCAAAAATGTCCATGCGAAGTGTCCTCTTCATGTCTCTAACTTGGGGGCAAATTAATAATGTCAACATGGCATGGATATGACAAGCAGGATGGCCTGACTATTGAACTGGCACGAACGGACATCTTTATAGATCATCATGCTATACCGTAGTGATTTGGGTCCGTTTAGGCCTGACATACCGTTTTTTGCTACATATTTCAATTTATTTGTTCTTTTTAATTCTCTATCTGATTTTACGCATTCTAGGTATATTGAATAATTAAATCATATAATATTAATAACCTGAGAGAAAAAATTGTTGTAAATAGTTCCTAACCACTTGCGATATATTTCTACATCAATCCAATGGTTAAACTAATACACAGTACTTATTTTAGAATCTGGACCTTACTTTAGAGATATTAAAACTTGTAATTGGGACGAAAACTATCTAAAAATGATTGAGGATCACTTCCTCAGCAAAACTTGCAAAAAAAAAAACAAATGAAGAGAAATTGTAAAAAAAAAAAAAAGGTCAGAAAAGAGGAGTGGTGGCTTGAGGGAGCGGATCTTACCATCGGCCATGAAGCGAAGTGGTTGGATTGGGGTTGGGGAGAGTGGGGAAGAAGATTGCAAAGGAACATTTTTACACCGATTTGGATTGTTATCGGTTCGGATTTAATACGTATCAAACTGAGGAGGGTAAGGTGATGCGGGAGGTGATGGGATGCCGAAGAGGTGACGAAGACAGTTAGACAGGTAGGAGCCGGGGACTTGGAGGTCGGCGTCAACGCTGCGATCTATATTAGCTGCTCCATTTTCTTAACCGGGAATTTACGTGCCTCCTTGGTCGCCGTGGAAATTGCAGAGGAAGAGCCGGCAGAGAGAGGAGAGAGACGGAGCTCAGAGAGGTGGATTAGGAGAGAGCAGGGAGACGCAGAGCAGAGGAGGAGGGGGGCAAGGGAGAAAGGGTGTGAGCGGGGAGGAGGAGGAGATCGATGGCGAGGAATGGCGGGAACGCGGATATGAGGATTCGGGTGGAGGAGCTGGAGGAGATCGAGTTGGGAGGGTCCGGGAGGTCGAGGACTCCTCCTAGCGGCAACGGGAGCGTCGGCGGCGGCAGCAACAGCGGCAGGGGCGGAGTTTCCCAGCAGCAGAGCCCCATGCCGTCGACGGCTTCCACTCCTACCTCAAGGATCAGCCAAGTAGCACCGTTCCAGGTGGGGTTCCCTCCCCGTCCTCTTTCTCCTACGAGATGATCTCTCTCTAGTTCGTATGCATACATCTGCAACCCTCGTGGAGACTCTTCTCCTCGCCCTCCTCCGGGCGTTTGTTTCTTTTCTTGTTTCGATGGCGACGAGACGAGGATCTCCACGATGTCCCTGTTACTGCTCTCTCCTTCTCCACTCCCCATGACTTCTTTCTTTCTCCGATCCACTCCCTCGCACAGCCTCCTCTGTCATGGACCTGCGGCCGGTGGGCTCGCTGGCCACCTCCACCGGCAACATTCCCCTATCTCCTCCGTGCGTCTCCGAAGCGGGCCCCTGGGGCTCCGCCGCCACTGCAGGCGGCGGGCCGCCGTGGGCGAGACAAGCAGACGGCCGTAGCGGTGGACGGAGAATGTCGTCATCATACGCATGCAAATATATCTCTTCGAAATGGCAATTATAGAGGAACAATTTCCACTAAATAGATAGTACATATAGACAATGGCTATTTTGTTAGGTGATCAGTTGTCCTTGGACGTTTGGATAAATTACACAAGGATAACTTAACCCTTTTCATCCATCTTTTTTATTCGGTATAAATAAGGTTACTAGGTTAGTTAGATTGGCAACTTAACTGTTTCAACATTTTTATTTGGAGAAAGATTTTCTGCACTTTTAAAAGTGTAAAAATATTTAGACATCTTATATTTCTCCTCTTCTATTGATGAAAAAGAGGGAACGTGTAAGATGACTAGATATTTTTATACTTTCAGAAGTGTAGAAAATTTTTCTCTTCCATTTGTATAATCTATTATAAAAATAATATTAAAATATTAATTAAAAAGATATAAAATAATATAATAATCATATCATTTCGAGACTTGTTACATCACACTAGACGGATTTCGTTCGAGTTGAACATCCTTTCAATTCGGTTCAGTTGTTCTGTAAATCAAGAACAGAATATATATATATATATATATATATATATATATAATTTCACAACAAAACACATATGATAGTTAGTTAGTTCATTAATCTTTCTTTGAGAGATGTGAGATCGAATCTCACAACCTCCTAAATATAAATTATTTTTAAATTTTAATTTGAACCAAATTGAATCAATTCGTCATACATTTTGATTCGATTCAATTTATAAAAAAATAAAAATAAATTGAATTGAATCGAATCAGACCGTGTTCACATCTATCTACATGGGTAGATGTGAATAATTATGCTGATACATAACTTGTCCCATCCTATTTGGTGGGATCAAAGTTATCCACTTCTACCCATGTATAACCAAAGTTATTTCATAATTAACTTATTTGTCCTACCAACTTAAGATAATTACTCTCCACCCTTCCCGCATCCCTAACCTCCTTACCAAATCAAATCAGTATATCAATTTAAAGAAATAATAAAGAGAGCTGTTAATTATTTGTGCGCATGGGTCGTGCGGATAAAAGGCCATGTGACGTGGGGCCCTCCATCGCTCTGCGCACTGGGAATCTCGTGCAAGTAATTGGTATTTTCCAACAAAAAATACTTTATGTATAAAACTTGCTATTTTGTTCAACCCTTGTTGTGGGCTGGACGTGAACAGTTATTATTTATTTTTTTTTGTTTTGGTTCGGGAAAGAAGGTTGGAAGCATTGATATGAGTTGACTGATCGATGATTCAACAAATGTTTATTACCATCTTAAGAGTGTAATAAAAATGATATAGATTGCCCTCCATTTTATTGGTTGGAAGAGAGTAAAGAATTTATCAAATTTTTAATTAATAAAATTATTTGAATGGATAATCCACCTCACTTTAATTAGTTATTTTATAGGATAAATTAATCAATTGATAGTACTGAATTAAAACTCTATTAGAGATTAAAAAACAAGTTAAATATTTTATAGAGATTTATAATTAATTAATCTTATTTTATATTAAAAATTTTGAATTAATTATGAACCAATTATAAAATTTTTAGTATCATTGGCATGTTAGCAGCGAATCTCGTTAGACCCCATAGTGCGGACACTGCTGACCTGTCCTCGTCCTCTTCCCCACGTCACCGTGCCAAGTCAGGACGCTTTGCTCACGTGGCAATAGAGTCCCAACTCCAAAGGAAAGCACGCCGTTGCGACAGGTGCGGTCACCGCCCGCGGGCGAGGGAGCCGTCCAAGATGGGAATGGGATCGGTGGGTAGCGATAAGGACATGCACTGTTTGGCTAGTGTGGAGAGCATGCGTCGCGGTGAGCTCACATAGCGGTGAGTGGATGACAAACGGGCGGCGAAGAGAGGGCGGGAGTTGGGCGCCGACGACACTGACATCCGTAGTTGCTGCTGTTCTTCTCCACCCAAATTGCTCCCTCTCTCTCTCTCTCTAGACTTCGCTTTCTCTCTCTAGCTTCTTGCTCCCTTCCTCTGGTTTCTTGTCGCCCACGACGAAAGAAGTGGGGAGGACGAGGAGGGGCGGGCGGGGGGGTGGGGGGGTGGGGGAGGACGAGCGAGATCAGAGGAGGAGAAGGATGGAAGGGGCGGAGATGGGGAGGAGGGCGGGGGGCGCGGACACGCAGGGCCGGGCAGGAGCTGCTGAGACGGAGGCCGCTGAATCGGGGAGAGCAGGTGACGACGGCGGCGGCGGCAGCCGGCGTCCCCACGAAGAGCAGAGCCCTCCCCCGCCGTCCATGGCTTCCACCTCCAATGCGACGATCATACAGTGGCCTCTGTCGAGGTGGGCTCTCTTCTTTCTCCTCCTCCTCTCCGATGCCGAAATGCCGCTTTCTCCTCTCTGCTTTATTCCTTTGTGAGATATAAGATACCCCCCGCTCGTCCCCTCTCCCTCCTACCTTGTCGCGTATGTCTCGGTGTTGTTCATCTTGGTGTGCCCCGGCCTCTGTTCGTGTCGAGTCTTCTGGCGACATTAAGAATTTAAGAGCATCCATATGCACTGCCGTGTTCTTGTTCTCTGCCGCTGTAATGCCCCTGGCTAGCTCCCACCTCCACTGTGGAGATAAGACAGGTAAATCTCCTCTCTGCCCAGGTGGGTTCTCTTCTTCTTCCTCCCTTCTCCTCCTCTCCAGTGCAATGCTCTCCTTCGCATTCCTCTGTAAGGTAGGGCCGTAGGGGTGTTATCTCACCCCTGTTCTTGCCGACTACATCTCCACTGCAATTTTCCCCTTTCTTTGGCGTGGTTCCTCGTTCTGGTCGAGCTCGTCTTCTAATGACGAAGGCGGCCCATCAACCACTAGTGGGCTTGTTGAATCCCGAAAATGGGCCGTTATTAATCTGGCCCAGGCCCATTAGGCGATAGTCTTCCTCCGGCTTCTGCTCATTCTTCTGATGTTGTGTCGCAGGGCGGGGCCTCCCCTTTTGCCCAACAGAAGCCCGGCCCCGGCGGCTTCTCCGTCAACGTGTGGAAGTACTTCTTCCTCGCGCACCTCGTCGTCATGCTCGTCCTCATCACCGTCCTCGCCGTACGCGGCCTCCGCAACAAGCGCCGAAGCTTCCACCCTGCACACTGGTTCCTCCCCCTCTTCACCGCCGTGGCCTGCTCCGTTCCCACGTCGGCGGCATGGCTCCTCGCGGCCCTCTTCCGGCCTTCCGCGGCCCTGCGGGCCTCCCTCTGGCTCGCCCCCCTCATGACCTTCGCCGTCAGCATTCTTCTCTTCGACACGGGCACCGCCGTGGGGCTGGCCTTCGCCGTGCTGGGTCTCGTCCTCGCGCTGGTCCAGTCGCTCTACGCCTGCTGGGTCACGCCGCGTCTGGAGTACGCCACCGAGATCCTGGCCGCTTCGCTCTCCGCCACCCAGGGCGTCAGCGGGACGATCACGCTCTACGTCGCACTCACTCTCGCCGCCGGGCTCGCCTGGTCGGGCGTCTGGGTTCTGGGCGTCGGCGGGGTGGCTGCCAACGGCCCCCGCTTCTCCGGGCTCTACATCGTCACGCTGCTGCTCGCCATGGCCTGGACCCTGCACGTGCTTAAGAACATCGTCACCGTCGCCGTAGCCGGCTTCGCCTACATACGACTCGGCCGAGGCGGCAATATGGACCCCGGGGAGGCCTGGCGCAACGCGTGGACGATCTCCCTGGGGAGCATCTGCCTGGGCTCTGCCGTCGTCCCCGTCGTTGTTACAGTCCGGGACACGGCCCGCTCCATGAACCTGGCGGCGGGAGGCGCCGACGAGTTCCTCTTCTCGTGTGCCGATTGCTACATGGGCTTCGCCGACTGGCTCATAACCCACGCCAACCGGTGGGCGTTCGTGCAGGTGGGAGTGTACAACAAGGGATTCGTGACGGCGTCGGAGGACACTTGGAAGTTGTTCATGAGCCTCGACATGGAGCCGGTGATCGACGCCGACCTCACCAGCTCGTTCTGCTTCCTCAGCGCCGTCGCCGGAGGAGCGTTCTCGGCGCTGTTGAGTGGCATATGGGTGCTCGTCGTCGACAAAAGCTATGGGACGGCCGTCTCGCTCTACGCCTTCGTCCTCTGCTACTTCTTGGTGATCTCTCCAACCCCCCCCCCCCCCCCCCACACCTGGTCATCTTTTACTTTCTTCATGGGTTTCCTTCGATCGAACACCTTCCCCACCATGGATGCACTAACTGGAACTTCTCCATGGGATGGACATGCATGCAGATCCGGATAGCAATGGCGTGGCCGCAGGCGTGCGTGTCGGCGTTGCACCTCGCCTACGCAGAGAATCCACAAATCCCGCAGCAGTTCGGGGGACCCATAACCAACCGGATTCGCACGCTGCAACGAACCTAAGTGCCAGCACGCCACAGGCAATTGCACGAACATCTGCAGTGCAGGCTCTGATTCCTGCACTGGTGCTGCTTTTTCATTGGTAATATAGTGCACATATGTCAGCATACGCCTCCTTTTTCTGTGTTCATAGGATCAGTTTACCAAGGCCTAACACCTATCTTTTGAGTCCATCCTGCTGAACCTGTAATATAGCTTCAGTAGACAAGAAAAGTTGCTTGTCGGAACAAAAAGTTTCCTCTATAGTTTCTCAGTTGGAAATTCCATTGTTGTTTTTTTTTTTTTTTCCGATGTCAAGTTGGTATTGGAACTACAGAGATGTACATGTTAGAAAGAAAATGTTGCTTGCGGCTTGCAAAAGGTACCACTTCTCATACATTCTCCATGTTCCTTCTCCGACAGTATCCATCGACAGACTTGGCAGGATGCCATTTGTCTTTTTAAGGGTCTTTATAATCGAATAACATAAGGTGGGTCAGATAGAAACATCTAAAATTTTCATTTTCTTAAAATATTAATGTGAAATTTCTTATTCTAATGAGATAGCTAAATAAATAAAAATAATAGATTAAGTATGAGAAGTTTTATATCCCGATGGTGCATGATTTATCAGGATTTTCTTATCTGTATTTATCAAAAGCAACTTTTGCTTCACCCATGCTGATAAAATCTGGATAAACACCTCCCCTATCTAGTTATCAAAGCGCCTAAGGGTTCTGAAGGCTTATACCCAATATTCTCTGGCATTTACCTAAAAAGTCTTGGGGAGTTTTCAATGAAAAGATAGATTAGGGGTCCTATTTTTTATTTTTATTTTTTAAATGTTCTGAAAGAACATAGAGGGATTATTTCCTTTTCCTTCTCTCAAAACAGTCCTATAAGAAACAGAAAAAAAGCTTTCTGTTTGCATTGAGAGATTACTATCTGTTTCGAGTAATGCTGAGCACAGCGTGATGTGGAGAGGCTGTATTTTTCTACAGTGCGTCATGTGGAGAGGTGCGGTCCCCGATGCATTTAATATATTTTTTTAACCTTCAAACAATGCATATAAATATCTATTTAGTGCACACAAATATCTATTTTAGCGCACACAAATAGCATAATAATGTATACAAATAGTATAAGAATGTACACAAATAGATCTATTTGTGTGCATTTTTATACTGTTTGTATAGACTAAATCACTATTTGTGTGCACAGTATTTGTATATATTGTTTGAATGTTAAAAAACATAAAAATAACAGGTGTATTAAATACACCGGAGACCGCATCCCTCTACATGGCGCACTGTGGAGAGACACATCCCCTCCACATCACGCTATGCTCCCATCCGGAGCATAACATTTTTCATCTGCTTCAGGCATATGCTGGTGAGGTCTATGAATCTCACATCAGTAAGGATCTCACTTGTTCCAAGAAAAAGGATTGGGAACCACCTGGGGTTGTGGTTGCAGGAACTTGCTTTGCTTAAGCACGACCAAGTGAGGCTTCTGCATTGTTCATCCTCTGGGGTTCGCGCCTTCGTCCTTCCATCTACGATGCCCTTCTCGATAATTCCTCGCCGCAGCATCTCCGCAATCTCCATCTTGAGGCTTCTGCATTGGTCGGTGAGGTAGCCGTACTCTTCGTGGTAGTCGCAGTAAAGGTTGTCCCCTCGCCCTGAAGGCAGCCTGGTCATCGGCTCAGGCCGTCGGAACTCTGGTAGTTTCTTGATGATCGGGAGGATCTCGGAAGGCAATCTCCCAAAGTAGGGGAGGTCCCGCACGCGCCGAAATTCATCAAGACGACGGTCAAAGTCAGATTCTCGACGGTGATCTAGTTCTCGGCGTCTTTCTCCACGCGATTCCTCTCTCCTCGACTTCTTCATGGTCGGCTCAGAACTTGTGGATCCCTGCTCGGAAGGTCGGCCGAACCTCCCAGCGGCGTCGAGAGTCGACTCCAGCCTCATGTACTTCTGCATTCTAGAAAGGAGGTCGGAGAGACTCATAGGCGGCTTTTTGGCGATGGAGGCCACAAACCTGGTGTTGGAGCACACCCTAGTTAGAATGTTGATCGCCGTCTTCAGGTCCAAGTCTATCACCTTCATCACCTCGAGCTGGAATCGCTTTGCATAGTCCCGGAACATCTCGCCTTCCTTCTGAGCGACGAGCCACAGGTCGTCGGTGCACAAAGAGTGCTGCACCGTGTTGTAGAAATGATCTAGGAACCGCTAGGCCAGGTCGGAAAAGCTGACGACCGACCAGGCCGGGAGTGCCTTGAACCACTGCAACGCTGCATCGTCCAACGTAGACAAAAAAGCACGACATTTCAAAGCTAAAGTGACATTTACCATTTCCACTTGCCCCTGGAAGTGGTCGAGGTGATGAACAGGGTTGGTCGTCCCATTATAGCGCCTGAACTTCGGTAGCTGCAACTTTGTTGGTACTGGCGCTGAGATGATCTCTTCAATGAAGGGCGAGGTGGTGAGGAGCGTCGCCATGGAGGGGGCGCGGGTACCACGCTGTAGTGCCTCTATCTTCCTATTCATCTCTTGTAGGTCGTCCTTCCACCGAGGATCGACGGGTAACACGCTCGTCGAGGCCGGCGTTGACTCTGCCGAGAAGTGGTCGGCGACGTCGGTCCTCGCTATCCCATATTCTGCTGCCACCGCTGGTGCAACCGGATGGGTGGCTGCCTGCTGAGGAACCGACGAAGAAATCACAGGCGCTACTCGCTGGATGTCGGCATGGCTCGCCGACAGAGCTGGTAGGGCTGTTTGTTGACTGGGCACCCCTGCGTCATCTGGGGCACCCGGTGTTTGGACTACCAGACGAACCAAGGCCTCGCCCTGGGTCGGAGATGCTTGCTGACTCTGCTCCATCCTCATCAACACTTGCTGAAGACTCGTGAGCATCTGCTCGATGCGATCAAGGCACGAGGATGTCGTCGAGTGCTGGTCTCCTGCTCTGGGAACACCTTCGGCAACTTCTTTAATCACATTGGTGGGGGCGACCTCGTCGCCAGACGATCGGGCAACCACCTTCTCCTTGGGTGCCATGGAGAGAGGCTTTTTCATTCGAAGCTTCCCACAGACGGCGCCAAATGTTGTGGCTGGAGCAAGTGGGATCGACCTGGGTCGGTCGGATGGGGGACCCAAGGGACGAGAGGCGGACGACCGACGTGATGCGATTGATCTCCAACTTGCAAGAAACCACCGAGGGTCCTCAGTGGGTAAACACTCCGACGCTCAAGTCAGTTGGGGTAGTCGGGACAACGGAGTATCAGTGCTGAGCATAGCCTACCTCTCTGGTGTGGGGTGTCTCTACCTTTCATAGGGGGCCCTGTGCGTTGGGATCGCGAGGGCCAATCGTGGACATGCCCACAACTTTGCCCCTCATTCACCTCATGCGGAGTCGTGGATGGCAAGAGTGGCTGGAGAGGGCCCATATTCCGCCGGCCAACTGTCGTGGGGTGGCCAGTTGCCACGATCTCGGGTCTTACTGTTATTGGGACTTCCTTTCATGGACGCATGGTAGTTGGTGTACACATGGCCGCGAATCTCGGGCCTTCGCGCCTACGATGGCGCAAGGCCGAGTTGGGCAAGTCCAGCTAAGCATTTCCCAAATGAGAAGACGCGATTAGACCTGCCTTGATCACATGCCAGACCACATGGGTCCCTCCGAGGGCAGCAAACTGATGGTCGGCTCGAGGAGGGGTAGCCGACAGGTGGGCGACGTCGTAGTTGTCGGCCAACCTAGGTCGTCGGCACATCCCGCCTGGGACCAGGCCGTCGTCGGACGGCCGCTATCAGTGCTAAGATGATGCCGACGGTTATCTGTCATGCCCCTCCAATTTAGCAGCGGAATAAATCGGGGAGGCATGAACAACGTGTATGGTAACGTAAATTGCGCATATATTCGCAAATATCAGAGCAACTAATGAACAATAATTGCAATAAACTCATCTTTTTATTGATAATTCATCTAAACTATTACAACCACTAATTCAGAGCCAAAACATAGGGCTCAATGACTTTATTATATTGGAAAAGAAATATGTTACTGTTATAGTAACATAGCTCAGCTCCAGCCGAGGTGACCGTTGAGGCGCTTCTCGCCAGACGGAGCCGAGACGACCAAGCCGATGAATCCGTTTGAGGCGCGCTTGGCCGACGTGTGATGTTTCTCCCGACCTCCTGACCTGACCTGCAAAGCCCACCGAGTGGGCTCGACGGGGAGACACTCCGACGCTCAAGTCAGTTGCTAGCCGAGCAGAATGGCCCAGCGTGGGGGAGAATAGCGTACCTTGGCCTGTGGAGTGTCTACCCTTTATATAGTGTTAGGACACGTACATGTGAGCTGGACGAGCCGCCAATCTCGCTGGGAGTTACCGAGATTCTCGCCGAATTGGGCGCCGTTACTTCTGCTGAGTTGCGATGATCGCGGTTGCCACCTGTAGGCCTGATCGCTGAGATCGTGGCCTTAATGACCGTGACTGGCGATTCCGTGATTCTCGATCACTGCCCCATTCGCCTGTTGACCCTGTGTGGGTTGCGATGGGGCGCATGAGGGCCGAGCTCCAGGTCGGCGCAATCAAGGCTTCGATGACCCGAGGTACAAGAGGGCGAGTTCTCGCTTATGGTCGGATTCACAAGACTTCCTGGGCCGAGCTGTAGACAGGCCCGACTGGGCCGAGCTGTACATAGGTTCGCCTGGGCCGAGCTGTACATGCCTGGGACGCACAGACCAGAGCTGTAGCTGACGTATTTGGTGAGACGGTAGACAAGATGTCGGCCAATGGCCTTACTGAGGTCGGTTGGACCGAGGTCCGACCTTAGGGGAATGCCTTGATCAGTTCGGATGCCGCCATTCTCGTTGACTGCCGATCCGGACTAGTTTTCACTCGAGGTGAGGTCCATGCCAATCAGCCAAGATTTCTGAATGTTGGGCTATCCTCAGAAGTGGTCAGCTACACTCGGGGTTAGTCGACCTACCTAGAAACCCCCGTAACACTAATGATGAGGTACATTGAAGGGCTGACCGCCATGTACAGTCACGAGGCATTTAGTCAATTACAACATCATCAGACGCAACGACCTGAGTCTCGGCAGTAGTGGCCTGATCGGAAGCAATGGTCGTGGCTGCCTCATTAGCACTAGGCACCGCCTTGGCCGCAGTAGTCTGCACCTCACCGGCTGCTTCGGCTTGGTCATGAGCGTTTCCAGCGTCTTCCAAAACCGACAAATCATATTCGGGACGCAGTTCTCGGATGCGCTTGATGCAGTGGTCGTATCCCGCCTCAAAGAGCTTGTCAACCTCTTCCTTAAGCTCCTCGGAGTCGCGGTACTCGGCAATAATTCTTTCGCGCTCCTCCTCAGCTAGCCTTGAGCTCCGAGCCCTGGCCACTTCGAGCAACTCTTCCTTCGCGCGAAGAGTCTCTTTGAGATCCTCAGCTGCCTTGGTTACCCGAGCAACCTCATCCACGGCTCTCTTCACCTTCAGCCACTCCTCGGCCAGGAGATTCTCGGCAGTTTTCGCTCTCTTCACGGCCTCTTTAGTCTTGCTTGCAGCCTCAAGGATCCGCTGGTCGGCTGTTGCCTCAGCCTTCTCGGCCTTTCTAAACAAGGCCCCGATCAGGCCCAGTTGAGTCTGCACGGAATCGTAGAATTCTTCCACGACCTCGTTGGCTCTTTTGGCCGAAGATTGAGCCAACTTCTCCACCGGGGTCGCCCGACGAGCCCATTCGGTAGCATTGAGCCCTGTGCGCACCGGCCGCTGAGGGCTCGTGATATGCTGATCTGTAGACGGTTGCTCCGGTAGCTCATGTCGTCCTTGAGGTAACGTCGGACGAAGATCTGACGACCGATGCTTCGTCCCCCGACCTGAGTCCTCGGTCTCCTCCCTTGAGCGCTTCAGCGGCCTACTGGCGCTCTTTTTTTCGCGACCCGCGAACCTCTGTGCTGCTCGGTCAGCAAGAGAGGTCCTTTTCCCCTGGCCAACGTCGGGAGCAACCGACGACTTGCCCTTGTCGGCCATCACTACGAGAAGCAACAGTTGATTAGCTCTTATTCACAAATCACAAAAGGAGGACATTGGAAAGAAAATGACCTTTATCGGCCTTGGCAATCAGTTTGAACAATCCATCGAGCTGAAACAGGTCGGGAGGATCTAGCACCTGAAGAGAATCAAACTCCGAGAGCTCGGTTTCGATGAGATTTGGAGCTCGGAAGGCTTTTTGGTGAACATTCACTGCCGTCCAAGTGGTTGGAAATGGCCACCCCGACGGGCTATGAACAAAAACAAACTACCTCTTCCAGTTGTGAACAGAAGAAGGCATTCGACCAAGGATTTGTCGGCCAGACCGAGCTGCGAAATACAGCCAGTCCCTGAAAGCTTTGGCCGAGAAGCAGTAAAAGAAAAGGTGTGTGGTCGGAAGGACCTTAGCCAAGGCACAGACCACCAGGAAGCCGACGACCGATCTCCATTAGTTGGGGATCAGTTGTGACGGAGCAACTCCCAGCTTGAAGAGGAGAAATATAACGAAAGGATGCAAAGGGAGGCGGAAGCCAGCTCGGATGGCCTCAGCATAAATACAAACCCCGCCCTCGGCTACGTAGTGAGCACGGAGCTGACTCGCACGGTACATGGAGTAGCCCTCCAGAAATACAAGACCGGGATGAGTTTTCATCCATTGGAGGGTCTCGTCGGTGGTTTCACACTGAGCGTCGGCAACATTGTCGGCCGGACGGCGAGCCCCAGAAGTATGAGCAGAAGGATCCTTGGGAACGTAAGTCCCAGGATCAACAATGAAATAGTCATCAGAATGGTCTGACGGTTCGCCGTCAGACCGAGGAGAAGGGGGTGCTCCATCAGAGCAAACCGCCTCTGATGAACAAGAAGAAGAGTTCTCGGAAGGAGAACCTCCGGACGACGAACCCTCGCGGAGACGAGGACAAGAGGACGAAGACGCAGAACTCGAAGACATCGCTTACCTCGGAAGGAAGGAAGCGACGGACGGACGAAAGCTCGGACAGATGACGAAGACGTCGGCACGTCGGCTGGTCGTCCGGTGTGTGGTCGTGCGCAAAAGTAAGGGCAAGCTTTCGGCAGTAGACCCCTATATTTATAGGGCTGGGAGGCCAATCGAATCCAACGGCAGGGATCCGACTTTTAAGCCAATGGTTGAAATCAGCCCACGTATCATCACCGGATTGGCCAGGGGCCGACCCCTTAGATCCTGATTAGAGTAGGAAGCGAGGAACGCTATGATTGCGCTCGGAGGACGAGGCGGCGCAATGATGTCAGCGCAGCCTCCGTAGCGACGCCAGGCAGATTGTTAGATAAAGCGACGTTCGGCAGCTCTGATGTCCGGCGTCCTCGTGAGCATGTGGGTCAGTAGCGCCACGTGACAGGGCATCTCCTCCCAGCAGGGAGATTTAGCTTCACCTCGGCCCGCTATCACAGTCCGACCTGAACTTAGGGGGCCAGTGTTACGGGGGTTTCCAGGTAGGTCAGCTAACCCCGAGTGTAGCCGACCACTTCTGAGGATAGCCCAACATTCAGCAGTCTTGGCTGATTGGCATGGACCTCACCTCGGGTGAAAACCAATCCGGATCGGCAGTCAACGAGAATGGCGGCATTCGAACTGATGAGGGCATTCCCCTAAGGTCGGACCTCGGTCCAACCGACCTCAGTAAGGCCATTGGCTGACATCTTGTCTACTGTCTCACCAAATACGTCAGCTACAGCTCTGGTCTGTGCGTCCCAGGCATGTATAGCTCGGCCCAGGCGGACCTATGTACAACTCGGCCCAGTCTACAGCTCGGCCTAGGAAGTCTTGTGAATCCGACCACAAGCGAGAACTCGCCCTCTTGTACCTCGGGTCATCGAAGCCTGGATCGCGTCGACCTAGAGCTCGGCCCTCATGCGCCCCATCGCAACCCATACAGGGTCAACAGGCGAATGGGGCAGTGACCGAGAATCACGGAACCGCCAGTCACGGTCATTAAGGCCACGATCTCAGCGATCAGGCCTACAGGTGGCAACCGCGATCATCGCAACTCAGCAGAAGTAACGGCGCCCAATCCGGCGGGAATCTCGGTAACTCCCAGTGAGATTGGCGGCTCGTCCAGCTCACATGTACGTTTCCTAACACTATATAAAGGGTAGACACTCCACAGGCCAATGTATGCTATTCTCCCCCACGCTGGGCCATTCTGCTTGGTTAGCAACTGACGTGAGCGTCGGAGTGTCTCCTCGCCGAGCCCACTCGGCAGGCTTTGCAGGTCAGGTCGGGAGGTTGGGAGAAACGTCACACGTCGGCCAAGCGCGCCTCAAAGGGATTCATCGGCTTGGTCGTGTCGGCTCTATCTGGCGAGAAGCGCCTCAACGGTCACCTCGGCTAGAGCCGAGCTATGTTACTATAACAGTAACATTGGCGCCGTCTGTGGGACACGTCACAAAAGGTTAGTATGGTTCCCCCTCTCTTGTTCTCAACAGAACTCCTTCAAACAGAGAACAAAATAGCATTCGAGTTAGTAGGGTCACCGGACCCATATTATGGCGCTAGACAAGAGGACGAAGACGCAGAACTCGAAGACATCACTTACCTCGGAAGGAAGCAAGCGACGGATGGACGAAAGCTCGGACAGATGACGGAGACATCGGCACGTCGGCTGGTGTGTGGTCGTGCGCAAAAGTAAGGGCAAGCTTTCGGCAGCAGACCCCTATATTTATAGGGCCGGGAGGCTAATCGAATCCAACGGCAGGGATCCGACTTTTAAGCCAATGGTTGAAATCGGCCCACGTATCATCACCGGATTGGCCGGGGGCCGACCCCTCAGATCCTGATTAGCGTAGGAAGCGAGGAACGCTATGATTGCGCTCGGAGGACGCGGCGGCGCAATGATGTCAGAGCAGCCTCCGTAGCGACGCCAGGCGGATTGTCAGATGAAGCAACGTTCGGCGGCTCTGGCATTCGGCGTCCTCGTGAGCACGTGGGTCAGTAGCGCCACGTGGCAGGGCATCTGCTCCCAGAAGGGAGATTTAGCTTCACCTCGGCCCGCTATCACGGTCCGACCTGAACCTAGGGGGCCAGTGTTACGGGGGTTTCCAGATAGGTCGGCTAACCCCGAGTGTAGCCGACCACTTCTGAGGATAGCCCAACATTCAGCAGTCTTGGTTGATTGGCATGGACCTCACCTCGGGTGAAAACCAGTCCGGATCGGCAGTCAACGAGAATGGCGGCATCTGAACTGATCATGGCATTCCCCTAAGGTCGGACCTCGGTCCAACCGACCTCAGTAAGGCCATTGGCCGACATCTTGTTTACTGTCTCACCAAATACATCAGCTACAGCTCTGGTCTGTGCGTTCCAGACATGTACAGCTCGACCCAGGCGGACCTATGTACAGCTCGGCCCAGTCGGGCCTGTCTTTAGCTCGGCCCAAGAAGTCTTGTGAATCCGACCACAAGCGAGAACTCGCCCTCTTGTACCTCGGGTCATCGAAGCCTGGATCGCGTCGACCTGGAGCTCGGCCCTCATACGCCCCATCGCAACCCACACAGGGTCAACAGGCGAATGTAGGGGTGTTCACTATTCGGTTCAAACCGAAAAACCAAACCGAACCGACTGATTCGGTTTGGTTTGGTTCGGTTTGAACATGAAAAAAATTTGGTTTGGTTTCAAACCAAACCGAATTAGAAAATTCGGTTTGGTTCGGTTTCTAACCTCTAGAAACCAAACCAAACCGATTAAACCGAATTACAATAATAAATTTTAATTTGTATATATTTATCAAGTTTTTTCAATATATTTACGTAAAAATATATATTATTGAGGTTAATATGGTCATCAATATTTATACTTCATTTCAAATATTATTTGATAGTGATTTATTAGAGAACAAGTGATTAAAATCTTATTTAAGACTAAGAGAATCTAAAGGCCCATTTATTTTCAAGTTAAACCAACCAAACCGAACTAAACCGAATTTAATTCGGTTTGGTTCGGTTTGGTTTCATAGGACTTTGGTTTGGTTTGGTTCGGTTTGAGTCCAAATTTGGTTTGGTTTGGTTTCCTAAAAATCTCCTATAAACCAAACCAAACCATGAACACCCCTAGGCGAATGGGGCAGTGACCGAGAATCACGGAACCGCCAGTCACGGTCATTAAGGCCACGATCTCAGCGATCAGGCCTACAGGTGGCAACCGCGCGATCATCGCAACTCAACAGAAGTAACAGCCCCCAATCCGGCGGGAATCTCGGCAACTCCCAGTGAGATTGGCGGCTTGTCTAGCTCACATGTACGTGTCCTAACACTATATAAACGGTAGACACTCCACAGGCTAAGGTACACTATTCTCCCCCACACTGGGCCATTCTGCTCGGCTAGCAACTGACGTGAGTGTCGGAGTGTCTCCCCGCCGAGCCCACTCGGCAGGCTTTGCAGGTCAGGTCGGGAGGTCGAGAGAAACGTCACACGTCGGCCAAGCGCGCCTCAAAGGGATTCATCGGCTTGGTCGTCTCAGCTCTGTCTGGCGAGAAGCGCCTCAACGGTCACCTCGGCTGGAGCCGAGCTATGTTACTATAACAGTAACATTGGCGCCGTCTGTGGGACACATCACAAAAGGTCAGTACGGTTCCCCCTCTCTTGTTCTCAACAGAACTCCTTCAAACAGAGAACGAAATAGCATTCGAGTTAGTAGGGTCACCGGACCCATATTATGGCGCTAGACAGTCATGTATCGTACAAGTAATAGGAGCCACAACAGCTCAAGAGTCTCAAGAGAGTACTAGATGAATAGACGAGATAGTAGAGTGAACGTGAATAGATGAGAGTACAAGGATAGTAAAACAACGATAAGCCATGATAGTAACGGTTGCACAGCACCAGGTCGGGTATCGGCAGTCTGGTAGAAGTCACATCTGCCCATTAGCCATGCTATGAACACTGGCTAGATGGTCCGACGTGATCACAAGATAAGAGAGAACTTACTAAGGCCGTTTGGATCGTACTGATCCCTAAGAGTGTAACGGGATTTAAAGGTACAACCAGCTCGTCGGCAATAGACGTGCGCCAAAGCCAAGAAGACTTACGGAGGCCTTGACAAGGAGTCCCTAGCCCAGTCGAGAATATTCCCGATGGAGAGGTGGTCCAAGTCAAGAGAAAGTGTAAAGAAACGGGTCCGTCATGTCTCGAGTGCTCGAAAGCCGAGGGAAGCGGTAATGGTGTACGAATCACGTGATGAAAATGAAGACAAGTCTATTAAAACAAATAGTATATTAAGTAAATAGTTAACTCAATTGCCAGATATATTATTAAGCAATTAACAAGGTTTCATGGCAATCATTCATGTATAGTGTGTGTATGTGTAAGATAATTACGAGAACAAGATGGATTGTGCACACATCTTTTATTTGATTAAAAACATGTGAATATTACTCAATATTCATTAACAGGTCATTACTGTTCTTACAGTGCATGATTTGGATTTAGCAGGGATTAAATGGAGCAATTAACAAGTTATATAAGAAAATCAGGGTTTGGGCTGATCTGTTAAGGTCGCGACGTAGGGTAAGGTCGCGTTCAGGTCGTGACATGGAGGCGGGTCGCGATAAGGTCATGTCGCGACACAGCGGAGGGTCGCGATTAGGTAGGTCGCGACATGCTTTCGCGTCGTATTGTGTCACGGTGCGGTGTCCGGCCGCGTTCTGCTGAACCGGGCGCTGGGGTGAACCGTGGGCAGGTCGCGACCAGTCGACCTGTCGCGATCAGACCACGACAGGTCCTGGTGTTGTGACCCTCTGAGATCGCGGCGTATCGCACCGTTGCGACCTCAGGAGGTGGCCCGAGCCCAGAAAAGAGGGATTTGCCCTTTTTTCCAAGTGGGTCTACCTGACACATAGCTATTCAAAATTCGATATTAAATCGTATAGAGGTCCAAAAAGTATGAAACCAGTTTTGAACGAAGGTAGACATATAGGTCTATCAACATGCATGATTAATTTGAAAATAGACAAGCTTTAATTATGCTGTGATCAAGTTACATTTCGATGACCTAATCAGGCACATGCAAGGTTCAACAAATTAATTAGAGCTGGATACATGATGAGAAATTCCGAAACCAAGGGCATTCAAAATTTAACAAGATGTAGTATTTATGATAATTTTATCATGATTTGAAGTCAAGTATAAACGGGGTTCACAAGCAAACATGAAGGGTCGGGTGCATGTATCTAACAGAGATTCAAAAAATTAATTCTCTCTCATGGGAGATCGAAATAGAACGAAACTAGGGGTGTTTGAAAGCTATTGCACTGTAGTATCAATGACAATTTTCTCATAGCATGGGAACAAGTACGAGCAGGGAATTAGAGAAAATATGAGATTTTAGGTTCATGGTGATAGCAGGGTTTCATGAATTAAATTCGCCCAAATGGATGAGCAGAATACCACGAAACCATAGGGCTTTTGAAGAGGTACATGAAGGCTACCTAGGATAATTTTTACACAATTTTTACTTGAGAGATTGCCTACCTTTTTGCACTGTAAAGATCCTAGGGTTTGAGGTGACGAAGGAGAAGATGCAAGCCCTTTTCTCCAAGCTTCCTCTCCTTGCTCCCCACGTCCAAAGCCTCCTCTCCTCGTGCTCCAAAGCTCCAGCAACGAAATGGGGCTTGGTAGACACGAATTAGAGGTCTATTAGGTTGTTTAAGAGTCCAATCTCCCTCCAACTCTTCCTTCTCCTCTTAGCTACGAATTTCCTCATTTATCACCTTATTTTCTTGCATTTATCCTCCTAATAGGGTAGATGAGAGGTTTAATTTCGTGGGTAAAAGGTTTGGGTAGGTGTAGGACTCTTGTAAGGACATTTATAAGCTAGTTTAGTCATTATCTTATCCATTTTAATTTATTTAATAATTAACTCCGAATTTCTATATTTATCTCCCCTTATTCTAACATTTATTACTTAGTTGGCTTGGAGAGAGATCTAATTTCGTGACTAATGTGTTAGGATGGGATTATGACTCTTTTAGAGATATATATATGTCATTTATTATTTATCTAATCCCTTTTTCTAATTATTACTATATTTAATCCGAATTTCACTTAATTAACTCCCATCTCATGGTGGGCTCTTCTTATTTGGGCCCAACAATCCATGTTAGGACCATTAATAAAACTCATTGCTAATTTGACTTAATGGGTATTGATTTAATTCTAATTATTCACCCTTTATCCTTATGCAAATCTATTTATCACACTTATTTAATTACTTTTGTATATTTTTATTCACTTCAACATTATTTATGCCAATATTTCTAATGTTCATCATTTGAGCTCTTACTCTTGGCCCAATAACTCATGTGAGCTTATTTGTACATCTCATGTACTTATTTTACTTATTAGATTTTTAATTATCCTTTTATTAGATAATTTATTCATAGGCCAAGATTGTCCATTGATCCAAATATCATAATGAGCTATCATCTCATATTATTTAAAGTCTACACATATGTTTATCTTTATTTATAATTCACGTTGATTTATAAAATAATGAGTTCTTCGACTTATTCCTTAATTATGTTAATAAGTCGCATAAATTCTTAAACTAAGTCCAAACGATTTTTCTATGTCCAAATTTTATGGTGGATCATTATAGAACGTTATTTAAAGTATAACTACTATTTTTACGAATTTTTTATAAGAATTTATACACATGTAATAATGATGCGTACCGGTTTAATTGGTTGAATTTATTAATTAATAAAATTTTAATTTATCTATAATTTTTAATTAATAAATTTTTCGAAATACTATATTATCGCTACGTCAACCGATGACGACCCGTATCGGAAAGGAAATGTTGCTTGCGGCTTGCGAAAGGTACCACTTTTCATACATTCTCCATGTTCCTTCTCGGACAGTATCCATCCACAGGCTTGGCAGGATGCCATTTGTCTTTTTAGGGGTCTCTCTTATAATCGGATAAGATAAGGTGGGTCAGATAGAAACATCTAAAATTTTTATTTTTCTTAAAATTTTAATGTGAAATTTGTTATTCTAATGAGATAGCTAAATAAATAAAATAATAGAATAAGTTATGAAAAGTTTTATCCTGAATGGAGCATGATTTATCAGGATTTTCTTATCTGTATTTATCAAAAGCAACTTTTGCTTCATCCATGCTGATAAAATCGGATAAACACCTCCTCCATCTAGTTATCAAAGCGCCCAGATATCTGAAGGGTTCTGAAGGCTTACACCCATATTCTCTGGCATTTACCTAAAAAGTCTTAGGGCGTTTTCATTGAAAAGATATATTAGGGGTCCTGTTTTTTTATTTTTCTTTTTTTTTATAATGTTCTGAAAGAACATAGAGGGATTATTTCCTTTTCCTTTTCTCTAAACAGTCTTATAAGAACAGAAAAAAACTTTCTTTTTGCATTGAGAGATTACTATCTGTTTCGAGTAATGCTGAGAGCACAGCGTGCGTGATGTGGAGAGGCCGTATCTTTCTACATTGCGTCTTGTGGAGGGGTGCGGCTCCCGATGCATTTAATATATTTTTTTAACCTTCAAACAATATGTATAAATATCTATTTAGTGCACACAAATATTTATTTTAGCACACACAAATAGCACAATAATGTATACAAATAGTATAAGAATGAACACAAATAAATTTATTTGTGTGTATTTTTATACTGTTTGTATACGCTAATCACTATTTATGTACACAGTATTTGTATATATTATTGAATGTTAAAAAAATTAAAAATAAAAATATATTAAATATACCAGAGACCACACCCCTCCGGATAACGCGCTGTGGAGAGACACATCCCTTCCAAATTACGCTATGCTCCCGTCCGTAGCATAGCATTTTTCATCTGCTTCAGGCATATGCTGGTGAGGTCTCTCACATCAGTAAGGATTTCACTTGTTCCAAGAAAAAAAGATTGGGACCCACCTGGGGTTGTGGTTGCAGGAACTTGCTTTGCTTAAGCACGGCCAAGTAATGGGCCGCGTTATGGGCTCAGCGAGCTACCCCCACTGCACCTCAAGAACCATGGGTTGGCTCGCGGGCCGTCGCCGGAGTTCGGCCCACTAATGGTTACCCTGCGGCCCAATAATAATGCTATAGAAAATACTACCCTGCCTCTGTACAGAGCACAGAGTCACAGACCTGGATGGTGTTCGTTTCCCATCTGGTACACCGTTTTTCTCTTTGACCATGCCAGTTAAATATTATATGAGTTTTCAAACCATACTGTGTACAGATGACCAATTTAATAATCTTTATAAATCTTAGGAACCTACTTGGGGGTCCATCCTTCTCTCCGAAATCCTCCCAACACTCAGCTTCACATGCCATATTCCTTCAGCCATGCATGCATCTACTTGCGGGGAGTACTGTCCTTGCAAAAGTTTTATAAACATTTGTGTCTGCCTCGATGGTGCCACGGGCATGAAGCATCCACTTGAGTTTGAAAGCTTTCATGACCAGCACCGAAACGTTGAGAGGCTGATCAGCTCTTATGGAAATTAAGGTAGACTTGATCAGCCTAACCCAAGTCTGAGATTTGCCAAGACAGTCGATTTTAAGAAAGTGTTCTAAAGATCAATTATCCAACGGTCAAATTATCCCGACTCAATTATAACTTAATAGAGGTGGAAGAGAAGAGAGTGGGCTAAACTGTGGTAGCCATGTGTTCTCTTGACCTTTCTTGTATCTCTTAGACTTTTTTTTGAAGATTGTTAGATGTTGAAGAAAAATGAGACATCTCATGTGAAATTAACTAAAATTCTTTTAAATGTTCTTCTTTCTCCCCTTTTCATTTTTTAGGGGTCTCTACTGAGTCGAGCTAATAGATTTTTAGGCTCGACAGAGTCGGTCTATTGAGATCTTATCCATTGTGGGATACACCGAGAGGACGCAATGGTTTGATGATGCAGTGTTATTGTAGAGCTGCTAGAAGTAAGTCAATTTTTATATGAGAAATATTTAATATTTGACCGAATATTATTCGCTCTTATAAATAAATGTGAGTGGGGCCCTCCAATTGTGAGAGCGGATGGTACTGGTCACTGGCTAGTACTTCTCTTTTTACCGTGTTTGATGGCATTTTACGTGGACCAAATGGCTGTTAGAAATCGGACTCGTCGGAAAAAAAAAAAAAAAAAAGAAAGTGAAATGGCTAGCCGGGAGCATAGGAAAGTGTGAAAGAGTTGTGCTCCTCCACAGCGTGTCATGTGGAGGAGCACGGCCCAGTGTATTTAATGTATTTTTTTTTCACCCTCAAACATGCACACAAATATTTTATAGTGCACACAAATACTTATCTTGTGCACACAAATACCTATGTAGTGCACACAAATAGTATGAGTGTACACAAATAAATCTATTTGTGTGCACAAGATATATTTGTGTGTACTCTTATACTATGAGTGTACACTACATATGTATTTGTGTGCACTATAAATGTATTCGTGTGTACTAGAATGGTATTTGTGTGTACTATTTTTTTTACCCTCAAATAGTGCACACAAATATCTATCTAGTGCACATAAATACTTATGTAGTGCACATAAATACCTATATAATGCATATAAATAGTATGAATATATTATTTGTATTTGTGTGTACTATAAAAATATTTATGCATGTTTGAGGGTGAAAAAAAAAAGATGCATTAAATACACTGAAGCTGTGCTCCTCCACATGGCGCCTGCAGAGGAGCACGGCTCCTTTGTACTTGGGTTTTCTTTTAAAATAGCACACTTTGAAAATTTTTTAAGGTGAGTAACACAGTAAAAAAAAAAAATCGCAATCTAACACACTTTTGACCATGGACTGTACTTCTGTTTTAAAAAAATAATAAAATATGAAGTCGGAAGCGCACTATCCGACTTGCAAGTCGGATGGCATGCTATCGACTTGTTTCCTGGGAGGGGCCCCAGGCTGCCCACCAATTTTTTTTTTTTAAAACTTTGGCTCTCACATTCGATATTTTTAAGAGATCTAAATGATGTCTAATTAAAATAAAATTTAAAACATAAACTAATTAAGATATGATGCAAATTATAATAATTTTAGTTTAATTTATTAAATTAATTTTTTGTCAAGTAAAAATTAGCCAAAAATTATTAAATCAAGTTAATCTCAACATTTAAGGATCTAAATGATGTCTAATTGAGATAAAATTTTAAGCATAAGCTAATTAAGAGATAATACAAATTATTGTAATTTTAGTTTAATTTTTTAAATTAATTTTTTGTCAAGTAAAAATTGTCCAAAAAATTATTAGATTGACTTAATCTCAATATCTATGCATCAATAACTCCTGATATTTATATGTTTAGAATCAGTACATTTTTCTAGTAATTATGATGACTTTATTTTCGGAACCGAGACTCTGAGGTTCGGTCGACCAAGAACATGTCACTGCATAGATGTTGCAGTACGGCGAACCCTCTGTGCATTTCAGCATAGATGTCACTGCATAAATGTCGAGACTTCGGGGTTCGGTCGACCGAGAACATGTCACTGCATAGATGTCGCAGTACGGCGAACCCTCTGTGCACTTCAGCATAGATGTCACTGCATAGATGTCGAGACTCCGGGGTTCGGTCGACCGAGAACATGTCACTACATAGATGTCGCAGTACGGCGAACCCTCTGTGCACTTCAGCATAGATGTCACTGCATGCATAGATGTCGAGACTCCGGGGTTCGGTCGACCGAGAACATGTCACTGCATAGATGTCACAGTACGGCGAACCCTCTGTGTACTTCAGCATAGATGTCACTGCATAGATGTCGAGACTCCGGGGTTCGGTCGACCGAGAACATGTCACTGCATAGATGTCACAGTACGGCGAACCCTCTGTGTACTTCAGCATAGATGTCACTGCATAGATGTCGAGACTCCGGGGTTCGGTCGAGAACATGGAGAGTCCGGGGTTCGGTCGACCGAGAACATGTCACTGCATAGATCGCATGCGCCAATCGCCGAGTGTTGTACTTTGAAGCAGCTCGGCCGATGAAGCTCATCCGACCGAGCCATTGGGAGCTAGTATAATGCCGAGTAAGGCTAGACCGAATCGTCTTAGGGTTCAATTGACCGAAGGCCCCCCTACGCCAGTTTATCGAGTGACAACCTGTACCAATCCCGAGTCGAGTGCACGAATGACGACCCGTATCAACCATAATTAGACACTGCATAGACGACATTTGGTTTCGAAAATAAAGTCATCATAATTACTAAAAAAATGTATTGATTCTAAATGTTGCTGATAAAATCAGCAAGGATCGTCGGCCGGAGCCGAGCTGGGTGGGCCCCGAGGGATTGGTCGCGCCGCGCAGTCGTCAGAGGAGTGAATCCGACCTGCAAAGAACCACCGAGACTCCTCAGTGGTCGGACACTCCGACGATCAAGTTAGAGAGTCGTAAAGAGAGAGAGAGAGAGAGAGAGAGAGAGTTCTTATGCTACGAATAGCGTACCTTTTCCTTGAGGGTATCTGTGCCTTTTATAAGGGCTTGGTCCTTTGGACAGAAAAGGAAGGTGGTGGACGAGCCTCCGTGAGGCAAGAGCGCCATTCAGGGAATTCCGCCAGCTGGGTTTCCAAGAATCCCGCCTTGATGGTCGCCTATCTTAAGCGGTTGTGGGCCAGCTGGAGGATCGTGATCCACGGGACTCGCCCGCCCCTTAGGCAAGTGTGAGCTGGCGCCAGCTGGAGACGCCCAGATATAGAGCTCGACTAGTTCTCGGCGGTGATCAACTAAACCATGACGACGATGCCCGACAACCTTGTCGTCGGCTCGTCGATATGGCCGATCCTTGATCTGGTCGATCTAGTTCGTCGGCCGACGACGACCGGCATCACTAAACATATAAATATCAGGAGTTATTGATGCATAGATGTTAAGATTAAGTCGACCTAATGATTTTTGAGACAATTTTTACTTGACAAAAAATTAATCTAAAAAATTAAACTAAAATTACAATAATTTGTATCATCTCTTAATTAGCTTATGTTTAAAATTTTATCTCAATTAGACATCATTTAGATCCTTAAATGTTGAGATTAACTTGATTTAATAATTTTTGAGCTAATTTTTACTTGACAAAAAATTAATTTAAAAAATTAAACTAAAATTATTATAATTTACATCATATCTTAATTAGCTTATGTTTTAAATTTTATTTTAATTATACATCATTTAGATCTCTTAAAAATATCGAATGTGAGAACTAAAGTAAAAAAAAAAAAAAAATTGGTGGGCAGCCTGGGGCCCTCCCAGGAAACAAGTCGGTAGCATGCCATCCGACTTGCAAGTCGGATAGCGCGCTTCCGACTTCATATTTTATTATTTTTTTAAAACAGAAGTACGGTCCATGGTCAAAAGTGTGTTAGATTGCGATTTTTTTTTTACTGTGTTACTCACCTTAAAAATTTTTCAAAATGTGTTATTTTAAAAGAAAACCCTTTGTACTTCTCTAACTCTAGTGGGGAGCATAACATTTCTCAAAAAAAAAAAAAAAAAAAAAAAAAGACCGATGCCCGGACAATACCATGCCTGTAACACATGCAGACTGCAGAGAGCTCCAGAAGGGAATAAAAAAAGGAGAAAAAGCCATTGGCTGCTGCATCTATATGAGCCCTCTCCATGCGCTAGCAGGGCCCCTCCTCTCTGCCAAGAGGCTCCACAGGATCAGCTGATCTCCTCCCAGCATGTGTCAAAGCGTCCGCCATCGTCGTTTGCTCTCCTGGGTAGCCCTAGGGGAGCGACCGAGGGAACCTCGACGCAATCGGTCTGTCTCTCTCGTCTCGTGAGAGAAGCTTGGAGTGTTGCTGCGTACATGATGTAGCAGCTGCAGGCTGGGTGTCGTCATGTCGTCTCTGCACCAGGCCAAGGGGAGACGTCCCTCGGTGGCCGGCCTGGCGTCCTTGTGGGCAGTTGATCCGCGGACGACGCCAGGCCTGGCGTACTTATGGCCCACGATGTGTTTGTAGTTTTGCCCCTTTTTTTTCCCTTTTTATTATTGCAGCAACGCCTGCGTCCCGTCCGCGCACGCAGCGACAGTGAGCATGTGGCAAGGAGGGGGGGGGGGTTGTTTTGGGTTACCAGCGGCTGGAAGAACAGGATCTTTTCTACTACTTGCTAGTGCTCCAGTGATATGAAGGCGAACGCATGCATTCGAACAGACGCACAGGGCAGTAAAAGGTTGCGACGTTTGCCTCTCGGAGGGTGTAGAAGGCAACACTGGTGGTGGTCTTTGACGGAGGCACGAATTAAGATACGCCATATGTATATAACTATATATGCCGTCGCCAAGACTGATGGCGTCCGAGGACATGAAGGTTGTGGTACTACAAATGCTGCTGTAAAGTGTCCGGTCTTGAAATGGCTGGTTTTTTCAAGCTTTGGGTTTTGCATAGTCTCGCTAAGTTTCAGGTAGGAGAAATGCTTACTGTAAGAAGGGTATTGACAACAATTCTAGCTAGTAGTCTCAGCCAACGCGAATTCTTTCCTACGATCCACCTAGAAGGTGGACATGAGAATTGGGTGAGGGAGAGAGACCACACTTCTCTCCAAGTACTCCGGAGACTTTGTATCTATACAAATGTTAACTGTTACAAGATTGACATGGATGAAATGAGATCCCTGGAAGCTCGGGAATGGCTACAATAGAGAGATGGATGCAGATGATGATCAGACTGTTTTGGCACTGTTGTTGACATGGTCTTTGAGTCCATCAGAGCACCTAATATTGTTGTACATGGATATCTTCACAACATCTGTTATCACCTAGCTAGGATCCTCAGACTATCAGCTTGTGTTGAAGATGCTGGATGCGACGTGGGTGAAGCCCTTTCATGTTGATGTCCGCCACTTGATCAGTAGAAGAAATATACTTGACATCGATCAACTGCTTGGACACTTGTTCACGCACAAAGTGTTAGTCCACTTCAATGTGTTTGGTGAGAGCGTGGAACACTGGGTTGTGTGAGGGCTATATATATATATATATATATATATGAGAAATGCTATGTTCCAAATTAGGGGCGCGCGAAGGAGCCGTGCTCCTCTACAACGTGCCATGTGGAGGGGCACGCCCCTAGTGCATTTAATGTATTTTTTATTTTGTTTATTTTTTTACACACTAACAGTGCACACAAATATTTATGTAGTGCACACAACATCATATAGGCATACAAATAGTATAAGAATGCACACAATATATGTTGTGCATTCTTATACTATTGTATGCACTACATAGGTATTTGTGCACCATTTGAGGGTAAAAAATAGTGCACACAAATACCTATCTAGTGCACACTGTGGTGGCGTGATCCTGTTTGGGCCTGAGCCAAACGGGCCTCCACTGGAATAAGACAGGAAGGACGATCGCTGGTGAGGGCGAAGACCTGCAAAACCAGGATGGGATCAGAGGGGCCCGGTGAAGACCGGGGAAACCCTCCGATGCCTAAGTCAGTAGAGAGCTTGAGGCAGGGGTTTTGGAATGCGAGAATGTGTTCGCGTGGGGAAGAGAACGTACCGTTGCATCGTACTGTACCTGTGCCTTTATAGGCGCTGGTGCAGAGGCCAACGTGCGTAACGTTGGGCAGATCGTGCCTGAAGAGGCGCCTTGACGCCCGCGCATAACGGGAGGAGTTATGACTCTGATGCCCGTTAGGCTGCCAGGCAGTTCACGCCCCTTGATGGTGGAGAACGTGGCCTGAGACGGTTACAACCGCTCTGGAAGCCAGAGAGCCTGCTCGGAACCCTTTGGAAATGCTTTCCGAGCAGGTGACCCACGTGGGGGCTCGAACATGCTGTTCGGTAACATCGAGGGTAGCTTCATGGAGCGGAGTCACTGTTCTTGCTCGGAAGCTTCATAGTTGTTCGGTAAGGAAGGCGGGTGATCTGCTCGGAGGTACGCCGCAGCGGAACCTGACAGCTTCCGATCACAGGAGTCACACAATGGAGGTCTTTGAGCCATCCTGGAGAGGGCGTGCCCTTCGATGACGGTGCCACGTTGGTTGACAGGACGGGAATGGCCGTAACGAGCCATCATGGGCCTAGGTGACCAGATTTGGCCACCACACTTGCCCCCCACGCCCTCGAATGGCTCGGTGGGACGAGGGCTTCGAGGGCGTCGCTTCCGCATTTAATGCGAGGGCCCGTTACGGGACGCCGCCGCCCAGGGTCCTGTCAAACGGCTAACCCATCATGATGGGTGCAAAAGCCGCGCCATACTTGAGGCGCCGCCGCTGCGTTCGGACGGTTGCCAACGCTGTACCCGAAGGGGCGCTTTCAAAAATCGGAAGGAGCGGCATTTTAGGGCCCGCCTCGAATTTCGTTCCCTCCTCTTTCCTTATAAGGAGGGGACGAGACGAGAGCGGGAGCTACGCCTCCCAGAACCCTCCATCTTTGAGATCTTCGTGCTTCCTTGCCTTCTTCTCTCCCTGTCTTCTGCTTCGTCCTCTCGCGCCGTTGCCGCTTTCTGCAGTCCTTCCGGCGATGGCGAGCAAGGGGAAAGCCGCTGCCGGAGCTAGCGGGGTGACTGTCGCAGTGCCGAGCGGACCACGATACCGCCACTTCAGTGGTCTTCGTGAGCGCTTCCGGATTGGGGATGAGTACGAGATCGTTGACGCCAGGGAAAGCGACACGATCCTGGTGAATAAACCAGGTTGCCTGCTCCTATCCGTGGACCATCTGGAGGCAGGCTTCCGGCTGCCGTTGCCGGAGGTGGCGAAGGCGCTCCTTAATACTTGGGGCGTTTCGCCAATACAGCTGACGCCCAACACCTGGAGATACATCTGTATCTTCGGTGTTGTCTGCAAGTTGAAGGAGATCCGGGGCTCGGCGGACGTCTTCCGAGCGCACTTCAAGCTGTCTGCTTCGCGGGCGTCAGGAGCAGATGTCTACTACGCCAAGCACCGAACAGACCGGATGCACATCGGCCTGTCCAGCAAGTATTCCAACAACAAGGGTTGGATGGACAGGCTGTTCTTCGTGCGCCACCGGAGTGGTGCCGAGTGGGGGTTCCCCACAGTCATTCGCCCAGCACAGAAGGATAGCTTTCCGAAGCTTATCCAGGATGAG
The DNA here is from genome assembly GCA_014218235.1 of Colocasia esculenta. Lineage (NCBI taxonomy): Eukaryota > Viridiplantae > Streptophyta > Magnoliopsida > Alismatales > Araceae > Colocasia > Colocasia esculenta. The sequence continues at coordinate 22,136 of JACBKR010006268.1, read as the reverse complement.
GCGAGGGCATCAGATGCCCTTCTCCGAGCAGGTGTTCGGAATGGAGAAGGGTATGTGACCGAGTTCATGCTCGTTAAGTATGGGCTCAGCAAACCATGGAGTAAGTATACTGTCTCTGGTGGTTTACTCTTAGTTTTGGTGACCTCATACTAACCTTTCTTCTTCCCATCTTCTTTGTGCGCAGCGGCTGCAGAGCTGGAGGCAGGAAGAGATGAAGAGGCGAATGACGAGTTCGCCGAACAGATCCCTGTGCTAGCGCACAGGGTGTATGAAGGTGACGACGTCGACGCTGTTGTTCGGGTTCCTTCCGCGGTGAGGGTTGGTGCCGCGGTGACAACGGCACTTGTTGCTCCATCAACTGCCGAAGGGCGCCCGAACAGGCGCAGGCTCCTGAGAAGGGGCCTGGAAAGATTCGTTTGAAGAAGAAGGCCACTAGAGAGGTGGTACCGGCCGGAGCTCGGGCTCCTCGAGAAGGACGACCAAGCGAGCCGGCCTTCTGCGAAGAAGAGGCCCGTTCTGGTTGACGAGAGCGCGGAGGAAGCGGAACAACTCCGTGCTCGAAAGAAGCAGAGGCGGTCCAAGCTACTCCTCCACACGATGAGAGGGGACCGAAGAGGAAGAGGAAGGGGCGCAGTTGCTGCTGCGCAAAAGAGTAGGGCCGTACAATCGGCCGATGAGGGGGTGCCATGGGTGGCTCCCGCAACTCGCCCCGAGGTCGCACAGAAGATGGCGACCGAGCTGGGGCTCATTTTTGTAAGCGAAGGATCTGAGAGTCCTGTCGGTGGAGAAGCCGGGGGCTCCCCCTGCGAGAGATAGGGCGCCCTCCGGTGCTTCCAATGCTGGAGGTGCCGAGCGCGGTGCTTCCAGCAACATCGCGGAGGTATCCTCTAGGAGGAGCAGAGAAGCTACGGCGTCACCTGCTCGGCAGGAGGAGGACACTTGCGCAACGGGAGTTTCCGCCCCTGCTGGGGTGGTTCCGAGCAGCGTGGTGACAGCAGCGCCTTCAGAGCAAGGAATGGTTCCTGCAGCAGGGACCATTGCGGAGGCGGCCGCAACGGCGAGGGCGTCCGAAGAGGTTGCCACTTCAAGGGGAGAATCCTGCCCCCCCTGCCCCCCTCCGAGGTGGTTGCTAACGCAGAAGCAACCTCCAAGGAGTCGAAGACATTGGGGGGGAGGCTGCGGGTGCTGCCCGGGATGAAGGGTCCGAAGACGACCGAAGGCCTCTTAGTGAGGTGCTTCTGAGAGAACCTCTTGGAGCTCCTTCGGTGGCAGCGCTGGAGGCGACCCTTCGTCGGATGGAGGATACGCCAGGGAGCTGCCTGCGAGCCCCACTGCTTCTCGTCTTGAACGGTTGGCAAGGTGCTTGGACCTTCCTTCCGAACAGACTCCGGAGAAGTCAGTGGAAGGTACCAGCCGGAGTGGCAGACAGAAGATGGTTTGAGTGACGTCGACGTAGAGATGCTTGCGGACGAAATGTCCAAGTCGTTGGCCACTCTGAAGGCTTTAGCTGTTCGGGGCCAGAGACAGAAGTATCTCTACGAGGCGCAGGTAGCCTTCTGTGATGACCTTTCGGCAAGGCATAAAGCTCGCGAGGCGGCGCTGGAGGAGGAGGTGAAGGACCTCAGAGCTGCTCTTCATGCCGCGAAGCTGGATGCTACCTTGGCGCGGGCCGAAAAGGACGCCCTAGCCAAGGTAGTAGTAGATGCGGAGGCCCGTGCCGTTGCTAACTATAAGGCTGGGCCAGAGTACAAGGAAGACTTGGAGCAGTATGGGGCTCGCTGCTACAAAGTGGGCCTTAATGCTGGGAAGGAGGTGGGGGAGAGGCTTTCCTGGGCCAAACGCGCCCAAGAAGCCTTCGAGGCTGCTGTTCGGGAATGTCGACGCCGTACCCAAGACGTCCGCTTAGATGGTGTGCGGTTCGCACAATTTCAGTCTGGGCGGATGCCTTCTTCGGGTGAGGATGCTGGTCCTTCCGAGCAAGCTCCTTAATCCCCTTGCCTCACGTCTTCTTGTACTTCGCTTTTTGTAACATCGGCCAAGGAAGGCTGTTTTGTAAGCACAAGAACTTCTTATAAATGAAATCCTCTGCTTTACGAGTTTTTCTGTAGCGTCACTTTCTCTATCTTCTCCCTGTTGTGGTTGTTCCTGCTCGGATCGGAATCCGTTAGCTTCGTGAGTATTGCATGTAAGACACAGATCATTGGGTACCGTAAAGGAGGTTCCGATCAGGTATCTATGCTAAATGCTCATGAAGCAACAGGAGTAAGAGAAGAGAGGTTGGATGCTGAAAGAGGCTTTTATAGATGATAAGCCTTAAGATTAGAGACATGCCATGTCCTGGGAATGGCCTCGCCACTAGGAGTAGTTAGCTTATATGAGCCTTTTCCAAGGACGTGGGTGACCTGATAAGGTCCTTCCCATTTGATGGCAAGTTTGCCGACTGCTCTTCGGGGGTCCGAAGCCGAACAGCGGCGCAAGACCAAATCTCCCACGTTGAACCGCCTCTCCTTGACTCGCGCATTATAATATTGCGCAAGCCGTTGTTGATAAGAAACGAGGCGAATGCTGGCGTCGCTTTGTCGTTCGCCCAGCATGTCCAAGTTCTCTCGGAGAGCACGGTTATTGGCGGCTTCGTCGAAGTGGGTTGTTCGGATGGTTGGAAGGGCTACTTCCAAAGGTACAACTGCTTCTGAGCCGTAGGCTAGGTGGAAAGGTGTTTCCCCCGTAGCTACCCGAGCAGTTGTCCGGTGACACCAAAGGACATTTGGGAGCTCATCGATCCATGATCCACCTGCAGCCTCTACTCTGGTTCGGATCCCGTGCAGCAATGTTCGGTTGGCGTTTTCGACCAAACCGTTAGCCTGGGGATGAGCCACGGAGGTGAAGTGGTTGTAGATCCCGAGCTCGGCGCATTTTTCCTTGAAGAAGGTGCTGTCGAACTGCCTCCCGTTGTCAGATGTAATCACCCTAGGGATGCCAAACCTGCAGAGAAGGTTCTTCCACACGAACTTCCACGCGGCTTGTTCGGTGATTGTGGCAACGGGTTCGGCCTCGATCCACTTGGTGAAGTAGTCGATGGCCACAAAAAGGAACTTCTTGCGCCCCTGGGCCTCTGGAAAGGGGCCCAAGATGTCAATGCCCCATCTGGCGAAGGGGCGCGGCTCGAACAGACTGTGAAGCTGTTCGGCTGGCTGCTTGATGAGTACTCCGAACTTCTGGCATTCTGGGCATTTCCTGACGAAGGACATGCAATCCTTCTGAAGAGAAGGCCACCAGAACCCTGCTCGGATGAGGCTGCGTGCTAGCGTTCTGCCCCCCAGATGGCTTCCGCACAACCCCTCGTGGACTTCCTCTATGGCCGCGAGGGCCTCCTCAGGGTTGAGGCAACGTAGAAGAGGTCTTGCAAGGGACCGTCGGTACAGCTTGCCTTCTACGAGGGTGAAATGCTGCGAGCGCATCCTGACTTTCCGAGCTTCATCCTGTTCGGAAGGAAGCTCGCCTCGGAGAAGGTACGCCAAGAGAGGGTCCACCCAACTTGGGGTCGGTGGGCCCGTTTCTATGGCGGCTACATCAATCTCTGTGCTCGGCAAGGCGAGCTCTTCAATGAAGACAGAGCGAGAGGGGTGATGTCACCTGAAGATGCCAATTTGGCCAGCGCATCAGCTCGCGCGTTCTGCTCTCGTGGAACATGTATGACCTCGAAGTATACGAGGCCCTCTGTCTGGCTCTTGACCTGTTGGAGGTATTTAGCCATGCGAGGTTCCCTTGCTCCAAACTGTCCGCTCACCTGGCTGGCGACCAACTGGGAGTCACTAAAGACTCTAAGCCGAATGGCTCCGAGGTGCCTAGCCATGCGGATACCGGAAAGCAAGGCTTCGTACTCGGCGACGTTGTTGGAGGCTGGAAAGCGGAAACGGAGGGCGTATTGGAACTCTAACCCCTCTGGGGAGGTGAGGACCAAACCTGCCCCGCTTCCGGAGACACAAGAGGATCCGTCCACATAAAGCTCCCATGGGGGCTCGTCTGCCAACGGTGGATCCTGCTCGGCCGGAAGGGTGCATTCCGCCACGAAATCTGCTAACGCCTGCTGCTTTGATTGCCGTCCTTGGTCGGAAGCTGATGTCAAACTCTCCCAGCTCGATTGCCCACTTAACCAACCTACCGGAAGCCTCCGGCCGCTGCAAGATGGATTTCAGCGGTTGATCGGTAAGCACTGTAACGGAATGGGCCTGAAAGTAGGGCCTGAGCTTCCGTGCAGCTGTGACAAGAGCAAGGGCAAGCTTTTCTGCTCTGGGGTACCTCCTTTCAGCTTCTTGGAGGACCCTGCTGATATAGTACACTGGATACTGTGCCGCTCCTACTTCTTTGATCAAAACCGCACTGATGGAGTGTTCGGTGACCGAGAGGTACACGAACAAGGGTTCTCCGAGCACAGGCTTTGAGAGAACAGGAGGGGCTGCCAAATATGCCTTCAGCTCGGTGAAGGCAGCTTCGCATTCGTCAGTCCATAGTACTTGCCCCCCTTGCTTCGAGGCGTTTTTAGGGCCTCGGAGCAACTTGAAGAAGTTAAAACTTCTTTCTGCTGCTCGGGACATGAACCTGTTCAGCGCGGCAAGACGTCCTGTTAGACGCTGGACGTCGCGCGCTGTCTTCGGACTGGACATCTCAAGTACGGCTTGGATTTTTTCCGGTTCGCCTCTATTCCCCTGTTTGATACGAGGAACCCGAGGAACTTACCCGACCTAACACCAAACGCGCATTTGGCGGGATTGAGCTTCATATTATACCTTCGCAGAGTTGCGAAGGTTTCCTGGAGGTCAGAAATGTGATCGTGCTCGGAAGAGTCTTGACCAACATGTCGTCGACGTAAACCTCCATGTTTCGCCCGATCTGCTGCTCGAACATCTTGTTGACCAGCCGCTGGTAAGTTGCGCCTGCATTCTTCAGACCAAAAGGCATCCTGGTGAAGCAGTATAAGCCTAGGTCTGTGACGAACGTAGTGGCGTCTTGATCCGGGGGATGCATGCTGATCTGGTGGTAACCAGAGTAGGCATCCAAAAAGCTGAGGAGCTCGTGCCCGGAAGTAGCGTCCACCAGCTGATCGATGCGTGGTAATGGGAAGTTATCCTTGGGCGTTGCCTTATTAAGATCTTTGTAATCTACGCACACACGCCATTTGCCATTGGCCTTGCGTACGAGGACCACATTGGAGATCCATCTTGGATATTGGGCCTCTCGGAGGAGCCCGACAGTTCGGCTTTTGGTCACGTGATCCTGAATCACGATCTGCCGTTCTCGGTTCACGGGTCGCCTTCTTTGCTGCACTGGCGGGATTCGTGGATCCAACCGAAGGCGATGCACCATGACTTCCGGGGGAATGCCTGGAAGCTCGTCATCAGACCAAGCGAACACGTCCAAATTGGCGAGCAGGAAAGCTGTATAGCGTTGCTGCTCGGCCTCTGTCAACAGGGCGCCAATGTACAAGACGTGTTCGGAGTCGTCGTCCACTTGAATGGGGATTAAGTCTTCGGCAGGCGTCCCCCGACTAGTGGAAGGCTGATCGGAGGTTGGAAGAGCTGGATCAGCGAGTGGTTGCTTGTCTCTTAGAGAGAGGACATAGCAACGGCGAGACTCACGCTGACACCCGAGCACTTCACCCACTCCGCTCGGAGTAGGAACTTCATCTTCTGATGGAGCGATGAAGGTACTGCTTTGATGCGTCCGATCAGGCCTCTGCCAAGAATAGCATTGTATCCAGGCATGTTGTTGATGACCAGAAAGTCAACAATCTTGGTCACAGCCTTTGGAGCTGTCCCCAAGGTGATCGGAAGGCGAATCCTTCCCATGGGCTGGACCGAAACTCCCGAAAAGCCGAACATGGCGAATTTACAGGGTAAGTTGATTGGCGCGCAGGCCCATGAGAACGAAACAGTCGTAAGCCAAGACGTCGGGGCGCTTCCATTATCTACCAGAATCCGGCGCACATTACAATGGTTGATGGTGGCCGAAACGACCAGCGCATCAGTGTGCGGAGTCGTAACCCCTACAAGATCTTCGTCCGAGAAGGTTATAGCCTCCTCGGGCTGTGCGCGTGCGGGACTGGCAGGATATGGGGCCGGCCGAACAGTCGGAGGCCTGTCTACGACATGCACCCGCCTTGCGTAATCGCGTCGGCTTCGAGTGCTTTCTCCACCTGCGCCGAAGCCTCCCGCGATCACGTTGATCTCCTGCCCATTGGGCTCGTTGTTGATCGGCTGCTCGGAGTGCGGTCTTGGCGACGGGGGCGCTCTTCATTCCGGCGCCCTTCGTTCCGGCGCACGAACCGTCCAAGGTAGCCGCGCTTGATAAGGTCTTCGATTTCGTCCTTAAGCTGGCGGCACTCGGAGGTGTCGTGGCCGTGGTCGCGATGAAAGCGACAGTACCTATTTTGATCGCGCTTCCGGGGGTCGGAGCGCATTCTCTGGGGCCACCGAACAAAAGCTTCATCTCTGATCTCTGCCAGGATTTGTTCGGGAGCCACAGTGAGGGGGGTGTAGTTGGTAAGGGGCGCGGACGACGCGGAGAATCGCCATTGCGTCGTCCCTTCTTCCGATCACGGTCGGAACCGTTGTCGGAAGGTCGCTTTTTTTCCGACTGCTCCCCCTGTTCGGCCCTGCTCGCCGCCAAGCTCTCCTCGCAGGCCGCGTGGCGCTGCGCGATGGAGAGTAGTTCGGCGAGGGTGGCGGGCTGCTGGACGCCGAGAGTTCTTTGTAGAAAGCCATCACGAGTGCCTTGGATGAGAGCACTGGTGGCTAGGGGGACGTCCAGGCGCGAGATGCGAAGCGCCTCTGTTCGGAACCTCTTGACGAAGTCCCAGAGTGCCTCGCCTTTCTTCTGGCGCACGGTCAGGAGGGAGGCCGCCGTCCGCGGCTGGGACCTTCCACCAAGGAAGTTGTCCCGAAAGGACTTCTTCAATTGGCGGAAGGAGGTGATAGAGCCCGCAGGGAGGGTTTCGAACCAAGCCCTGGCGGTCTCCTTAAGGGTTGCAGGAAAAGCCCTGCACTTGGCCGCATCTGATGCTCCGTGGAACACCATGTGCGATTCGAAGCCGTGGATGTGGTCGGCCGGGTCAGTTGTGCCGTCGTAGGGCGCGATGGTGGGTAGAGGGAGCTTGGAGGAGACCTGGGCCTCCAGGATCTCCCTGCTGAATGGGGAGCGGAAGTCCAAGTCATCCTCCGCTGGAGCCTTCCCCTCCGCACGCTGAACCATCGCGTCCATGCGGCGCTCGAGGTCGACCACACGCCTTAGGCGCCTGGCGAGCTCCTGCTCGGAGTTGGCGGGGCCCCCTCGTCCAGAGGCGTGGGAGTTGCCTCCCACGACTGATCGTGGCGGCCGAGGGGAGATGATAGAGCGTCGGGGCGAACGCCCGCGGCGCTCTGGTGCCCGTTCCTCCGACGGGGCCGGTGAGACCGGCGCGGTGACTCCGCCTGCTGCTCCTGAGGCGCCGGGGGGACGCGGGAGTGGCGATGCGACGATTCCGCCTGCCGCTCGCGCGGCAGGGAAGCCGCCGGAGCCGCAACCCCCACCAACTGGGCCTGTAGGGCGAGGCAGACGCCCGTCAGCTGATGCATTTGCCCCCGAAGCTCTGCCACTTCGAGGCCGTCGCCGTGCGGCAGCCGTTGGTACTGGGACGTCGTGATTCGCGCCGGTAGTACGCCGGCGACGTCCCCAGGGGGAGATTGGCGACGAGAGGCCCCTCGTGATTGGCGAGACCTCGTCGCCCTGCTTCCCATATTCTGGTATGAGGATCGCCCTCGAGCCATGGCAGCGTCGCTTCCCACAGACGGCGCCAAATGTGTGGCGTGATCCTGTTTGGGCCTGAGCCAAACGGGCCTCCACTGGAATAAGAGAGGAAGGACGATCGCTGGTGAGGGCGAAGACCTGCAAAACCAGAATGGGATCAGGGGCCCGGTGAAGACCGGGGAAACCCTCCGATGCCTAAGTCAGTGGAGAGCTTGTGAGGCAGGGGTTTTGGAATGCGAGAATGTGTTCGCGTGGGGAAGAGAACGTACCGTTGCATGGTACTGTACCTGTGCCTTTATAGGCTGGTGCGAGGCCAACGTGCGTAACGTTGGGCAGATCGTGCCTGAAGAGGCGCCTTGACGCCCGCGCATAACGGAGGAGTTATGACTCTGATGCCCGTTAGGCTGCCAGGCAGTTCACGCCCCTTGATGGTGGAGAACGTGGCCTGAGACGGTTACAACCGCTCTGGAAGCCAGAGAGCCTGCTCGGAACCCTTTGGAAATGCTTTCCGAGCAGGTGACCCACGTGGGGGCTCGAACATGCTGTTCGGTAACATCGAGGGTAGCTTCATGGAGCGGAGTCACTGTTCTTCCTCGGAAGCTGTTCATAGTTGTTCGGTAAGGAAAGGCGGGTGATCTGCTCGGAGGTACGCCGCAGCGGAACCTGACAGCCTCCGATCACAGGAGTCACACAATGGAGGTCTTTGAGCCATCCTAGAGAGGGCGTGCCCTTCGATGACGGTGCCACGTTGGTTGACAGGACGGGAATGGGCCGTAGCGAGCCATCATGGGCCTAGGTGACCAGATTTGGCCACCACACACACAAATACCACAATAGTGCATACAAATAGTATAAGAATGTACACAAATAGATGTATTTGTGTGCATTCTTATACTATTTGTGTGCACTACATAGGTATTTGTATGCACTATAAGGATATTTGTGTGCACTGTTTGAGGGTTAAAAAAATAAAAAATAAAAAGTGCATTAAATGCACCGAGAGACGTGCCCCTCCACATGGCACGCTATGGAGGAGCACGGCTCCTTCGTGCGCCCCTAGCCGGGAGCATAATATTTCTCTATATATATAGATGTTATCACACCAGATTATGGATGTCTTTGCATCCGTTTAGTCTTGTAATAACTATTTTTCTTTTTTTAGATAGAGAAGAGGAAAGATTAGAAAGTGGTGATACATGGGCCAGCAGAACCTTGAAAAATCTCGGTGTGTTTGGGGAGCAGTGCGTGTCAAATTCTAGCCCGTACGTTCTTCATCAGTGAGAGAGTACCTTTGATCTACTTAAAAGCCATTTGCGTGATATTTTTTTTTTAGTTTCTATTAAGAAGCTTCAAATTGAAACAGGAAGATCTTTGATCTATGGGGCTGCTCAAGATTACTTATGAAATCTTCCTTTTTCAATATTTTGTTGTAGTAAAGACACAGGTCTAAATTACTGGTGGAATGATAGATCAGTGATTTGGGTTTCAAGATATGAGAATAGATTTGGGCCAGACTGGCCCATATGTGTAGCTACTCCAGTTGTAAAATAATTTAAAAAAAGGTACCAGCCCTTGTAAAATTATATTATGTTTGTCTATATTCTTATTCAAAAAAGATTGTCAAACACTATCCTCTATACCATTTATAGAGACTCTTACAACTCATTCATGAGAGACTATGAATGCTCATTCAACAATGTAGGCCATACAGTTCAATGGTATCAAACCTCATCTAATTATAAAGCTAAGTTTGGTGTTTCAACTTTGTGATCCCTAGAATTAATGGTCCATCAAAGTTGGCTCTCCTGATCAAATCACTTCTGTCGAGAAACTTTTCCCGTAAGTGCACTATGACATGGCCAACTGGGACATACGTAACATTCAACTCGATCCTGAATGCTATATCTATCTATGTTATGTGTATGTATGTTTATATGTATCTATATATCTACATGTTTGTATATATATATATATATATATATATATATATATATATATATATATATATATATGCTCTCTTCTTCATTACCAAATCAATGTGAGGCTTCTAGCTAGCATGTACAGCATACAATCTTCTGTAACTTCACGTGAAGTGTCTTCGATCGGATCATCATCATGCAGCCTAATTTTAACTCTTTACTTCCTATACTACTGCAATATATATATATAGGTCTGCACATAGGTTTGAGGTAGGATTTACAGATGGTCCTGCTTTGTTGGAGTTAGGAGTTAGCGTATATTAATTAATAGCCTCATGAGAGTGGAAAATTCCTATTCGATAGATGCTAAACCTTAAACTTAGGCCATGAAGGTGCAATTCTCACACTAACAACTATATATATGTGTATAGGCTAGCTAAGGACATATCAAAACCAGTGCCAGCTTATTCTAGTTAATTAGCCTCGTGTGCCCTTTGGATGGGCGTTCTACGTATTAGCCTTTAGAGGCTCGGATGGGAAAAAGAATGACACCCAATTCAGGTAGCTTAATTATAGGATCTCCCATCCCAATGGCAAATATTTGAGCAGACAATAGTATATCATGTGTACTAGGTAACGACGACATGCAGACTCCATCACAAGGCCGCAAATGTTATTCTCTAGACTTATACTTGACATCTAGGCTGTGCCCATCCACCACCTTGGTGTCTAGATGGCTCATCTTTTAAGAGGAAGAGCTAGAACGATTGTCTTATCAGAAATTTGTCATTTCCAAATGGTGGTGTGTTGTCGGGGAGGCAATTCTAGAACATGGGCAAGCCTACTACCGCCTATATATATATATAATATATATATATATATATGCTTCAGACGTTTCCTTCTGTGCTTGAGGGTGGAGAATGTCTTCGCCTTTTTCTATTGCTAACCAATCTTGTTTCGGTGAGCATCTCTTGCAACTTGCACATTACACGAATTTTAAAACTAAGCTTTAATTCTTCCCACCTCGTACCTACAAGGATCATTCCTTTAGTGAACTTGAAGAACATGTCTCTCAGCAAACGAGCAAGTGATGATTAAGTTCATGGGTCTTTCTTGTTCATTAGATTTATTTTCGAATTGAATAAAGGATCGAGAACCCTCTTTTAAATCAACTTACATGTTAATTAGCATGCATGGTATGCGCCTCAATTAATTGCTACCTTTGGCTTTACACTTACGGCAGAATATATATATATATATATATATATAGAGAGAGAGAGAGAGAGAGAGAGAGAGAGAACCAAAAAATGATTGACAAATTTTCATCGTCCGTTTTTCATGAGCTCTTAAATTTATTTGATGGAAGAAATAATGACTTGCACTGGTTAATGGGTCTCTATGTATAGTCCTAAGGGAGAACCCTACAACACTCAGGTCAGAAAGATAGTTAAAAAATATAGAGCCAAGGAGAGGGACAAGAAGAAAGAGTAAGAACTAAGGGTTCTAACCTGTGTTTGAGATTGAGTTCTCTCCTTTTGTTCTAGTTGCCCATGTGTTCCTTTTAAGCTTATGTCGAGAGTATTTCAGATACGTTGCTCTTTCTCTTTTTCTAGCCATGCAAATGAGTCATAGGGGAATGATAGAGCGTGCACCGCCTGAGAGTGGTTGCAGAAGTGTGTTGGGGAGGGGTGTGCATAATTCTTGCGGCACAGGTAGGTCATTGTACTTGACTATTATGACAGAGAGATGCAACATAGAGGGGAATCATTTTTTGCTCCAAAGTAACAAATAATGCGGCGGGCGAGTTACGCCATGATGTGGCAAGAACAGGTTGGACAATGAGAGTGGGTCTCTTTGTATCCTAGAGAGAGGAGCCTTAACGTAATTTCGAGGGGCCAAAGACTTGGCTCTGGTAGATATTAGACCGTCTGATGACAATAAACCGGGGGAATGAGAAGTCAAGATTTTAGTGGGCTGAGTCTATACCCTATCTCTTCTTATAGTGCCACAATGGAGAGTAGGGTTAAGATTGGTCCCGATCCCCTTCTCTTATGCTAGTTGGGTTGGACAAATGAGCCTTAATAAGTCGAGCCAAAATTTCTCGACCTTATTATGTATCACTTGTTTTGTCAACTTTATATGAGAAGATTGATCAATACATATCATAAATGTAGAATACTATTACACCATGAGGAATAACTAGTATGGAAAGGGAGAGTACTTATTCAAGGTAGCGTAGTGGATGCCTGAGGGTTCGATCCCTCACGCATTGGGTAAAATCGCTGATCGGCCAGTGGTCTTTGACCATTGTGTCGAGTAATAAAAAAAGTACAACATTTGGAAGAAAAAAATGAGAAAAAATAAGACAAATTAATTATAAGTCTCTGTTAGAGTGGAGATTTATTATTGCGCCGAGTAACAAAAAAAAGTACAACATTTGGAAGAAAAAAATGAGAAAAAATACGACAAATTAATTATAGGTCTCTGTCAGAGTGGAGATTTATATTTTGGTCCCTATCAGAAAAGGTGCCCTAAACAGTCCCTCCTTTTGATGGACTTTATCAATCAGTCCCTAAAAAGATAGTTTCTGTCTTCTTCTTCTTTTTCCGTTTTACCTTTCTGTTTGCTTTTGTGTTATTAGATATATATGACTACTGAGTTCATACTTTAACAATACTTAAGTCTAAGTTTTAAGATGTTAAAGTAAAAGTTTGAAATTGTTAAAGTATATGTGACAGTGAGTTAAAACATGTGTGATTTAAAGTAATTGCTAATATGATATAAAGTATAACTATTGACATGATTTAAAGTCTAAGTTCTAAGACGTTAAAGTAAAAGTTCGTAGTTGTTAAAGTATGTGTGACAGCGAATTAAAGCATGTGAAATTTAAAGTAATTGTTGATATGATTTAAAGTGTAACTATTGGCATGATTTGAAGTCTAAATTTGAAGTTGTTAAAGTAAGAATTCGAAGACGTTAAAATATATGTGACGGTTAGTTAAAATGTGTGAGATTTGAACTCACTGTTAACATGACTTAAAGTCTATGCTCTAAGACAATAAAGTAAGAGTTTAGAGATGTTAAAATATGTGTGATAACTGAGTTAAAGTGTGTGGTATTTAATTAAGGTAACTGTTGACAAAAATTAAAGTCTAAGTTTGAAGACGTTAAAATAAGTGTTCGAAGATGTTAATGTAAGACTTTAAAGTTCTTAAGTATGTGTGATGGTGAGTTAAAGTATGTGAGATTTAAAGTCACTGTCGGTATGACTTAAAATCTAAATTTGAAAGTAGGAGGGGAAATCCATTAAGTAGAAGAACAAATTAGTTAAAGTAGAAGAGTAAACCAGTTAAAGAAGAGAAAATCTATTAAAAAAGAAAAAAATAGGAAGATATCTGGTCTATTAAAATAGTAGTTGCAGTATGTTAAAGTGGTAGTTATAGTCTGTTAAAGTTGTAGTTATTTCTGTTAAAATAGTAGTTGTACTCGTTAAAATAGACAAAGAAATCAGTAAAAGTAGAAAGAAGAAATAGTAAAGAAGAAATCTGTCAAAGAAGAAAAGAAAATCTAATAAAATATGTGAAATTTAAAATAACTATTGATATGATTTAAAATGTAATTTAGAAAACGTTAAAGTAAGAGTAAATTTTTTTTAAAATAATAGTTGTCCACAGTCAAAAGATAGAACGTTAGTATTTAATTGTCACCACATATCTCAATAAAATATGAATTAGAAATAACATCCTTAAAAGTTGTTAGATTTTTTATACAGATATTTTTGACAATGACCTGTAGTTAAAGTCTTTCATCTGATAATAATTTATAATTAATTTTTCTAAAGAAAAATGTATTATATGTAAGTTCATATAATTAAAAGTTCCTATGAGTCTAGGCACCTGTACAAAAGTGTCTTATTATTTTGAAAGATCCATGGTAGCCATCGTGTCCTGTTAGACGTCTCTTTCCTGGAAACTTCCAAAACCTCTGCTTCTTCCATGGTACGAAATAAACGCCTTGGACATTAGCGTTAATTGCACTGCCCACTTTCCCCGTCACAATCCAAAAGAGAATAATGTAGTAGCTTTTGTACCATCATTGTCGAGGAGAGAATGGGAGTTTTGCATATCACATTTTAGTTTAGCAATTTGCACATCACATTTTAGTTTCCATGGAGGACCATTTATGAGGGCAGAATATTTCATGGGAGAGCTATTAGTTAATTTGGAGTTGTGTCCTTAATTAAAAGCATCTAAAAGTTAATATTCCCATAAAATAAGAAGTGGGGAGTAATTAATTGTTGCCAAACATTCTAGTAAATTTTTGTGAAATGATGAGGTTAATTATCCTTTGTCACCATCATCAAGGCATGCTCAATTGATATGTATGGTTAGTTTATAGTCACAGGCCATGCGATTTGGAGGGCCTTCTCCTAAGTAAAGAAACAATTGAAGCAAATAACATATAAGGAATAATCTTGTAAGAGCGGCTCCTTTTGGAGTGGGGGATCATCTACTGCATGCGCTATGTATTGAACTCAGTCTATAATATGATACTAAAAAGCTGTTAGCCTTCAATTATTGACTACATGCTCTCTCGTCTCCGCTCTCTCTCTCTCTCTCGACTCTCTCTCTCCTCTCTCTCTCTTTCTCTCTCTCTCTCTCTCTCTCATCGCTCCTCTCTCTCTCTCTCTCTCTCTCTCCTCTCTCTCTCTCTCTCTCTCTCCTCTCTCTCTCTCTCTCTCTCTCCTCTCTCTCTCTCTCTATCTCTCTCTCTCTCCTCTCTCTCTCTCTCTCTCTCTCTCTCTCTCTCGGTCTCTCTCTGTGTGTGTGTGTGTGTGTGTGGTGTGTGTGTGACCCCATTAGCTATAAATAGTAGATGTTTAGATGAGACACAATACTATAGTGTTGCCTCACAATGTTGTACTATAATACTGATGTGTGTGTGGTGTGTGTGTGACCCCATTAGCTATAAATAGTAGATGTTTAGATGAGACACAATACTATAGTGTTGCCTCACAGTGTTGTACTATAATACTGAAATTCATAATAGTCTAGTGGATGGTGTCGAAGGATAATGGACAATAATAAATAATGGTTGGCAATGAAAAAAATTCAATGACAAATAGTGATAACGAAAGACGACAATAAATATTTGTTTATCATTTGATATAAGGAATTCGATCCATCGTGTAGTGCAAGGGATTCACACTCCTCCTATATGTGGTAGCTCTATCCCAAGATTATAAAATAGTGTTTGTTTATAAGGATAGAAAATATATGCCGGGCATCGACACAATTATGTGGATAAGATTCATTTTCCTCGTGAAATAAAAAAAATGCCCTTGGCAATTTTTTAAAGTATGGTTTTCATGGCATGTTTTTTTCCCAATCATTCAATCAAGGATGAAGAAAGAGAGCAAACCCTAATTTTCTATCGAACTGCCTTTGACAAAGGCTCCGAATCTTGAAGAACAAAAATGACTTCTTGGATTAACATCAATCACACCAATTCATCACCTTTCTCCCCCCTCTACTTCCTTATTCTTGGACCATCCAAACCACCCCCCCCCCAAAAAAAAATAAAATAAATAAAAGAATAAAAGATCACATGTAACATGAAAACAAGCAATTAAGATATGAATAATGAGCCACTAAACATAATGCCTATTATTGTGAAATTCAAGTGGCAGATACAAACAAACATAGTGAATAGATTTTGAGGGCGGTGATGGCGGTGGTGGGGAGATTGATTACAAATGGGGGGGGCCGGTGAACAAAAGGTTAGTTCCTCTCTCTCTCTCTCTCTCACTCATCGATCCGAACGCGACATGATCGAGCCCAATAGCCCATCAAGCTCCATGAGCCCAAGATACTGGGCCACCCTTAGGGTCAAGAAGCACAGGTACACTGATAGCAGCCCAATACCCAGAACCCGGTCCAGCCGCATGCCCCGGCCCGGCAGGATGACGAGGGCCCACAGCAAGCCGCTCATGAGGAACCCGATGGTCTGGAACAGGCTGGGGTCCCGGGGGATGATGGTGAACGCCGGGTACTCGGCCCACGACGAGAAGAACAGCGACAGGCCCAGGCCCATTAACGTGTTGAAGATGGGGCCCGCAAGGCAGCCCGAGATGGCCACCTGCGCGCCGTCGGGCCCCCCGTTGAGCGCCATGGCGACGTTGGCGATGAGGTCGCCGAGGGAGTTGCCCCAGGCCAGCACGGTGAGCCCCAGGATGGAGGGGCTGATGCCGAGGATGGCGCCGAGGGAGACGAGCAGCGACATGAGCTCCTCGGTGATGATGTAGGTCCAGACTACGCTCATGAGGAAGCCGCCGCCGAGCCAGGGGAAGAGGAAGCGCTTGGGGGGGCTGGACCGCTCGGTGGTGAGGAAGGCGGCGGCGCCGGAGACGAGTCCCAGGAGGGAGCTCACCAGGTAGAGTGCCGTGCTGGCCCGGGGCCCCATGCCGCCGCGCTGGGAGCTCCAGAGCGCGGCGAGGAGGAGCGGGGCCAGGGTGACGGAGGAGACGGCGTAGAACTTGGACCACCGCTCCTCGCTCACGTCCGGGATCGTGAGCCGGCGGGGTAGGTAGAGGGGGAGCTCCAGGAAGAAGATGAAACGGAGGGCGTGGTGCTTCGCGGCGGAGCTGAGGGTGGCGCAGGTGGCGGCGGCGTCGTGGGTGGTCTTGCCCTTGAGGAGGGCGGCGGCGTCGCCGGTTCCGGGAGTCTCCGGCTTCGGCGGGGAGGTGGGGTCGTCCATCTCGACGGAGGCCGCCAGGAGGGGCGCTCCCAGCTGGCGGCGCTTCACCGAGGCCCCCCCTTCGCTGGGGGAGGCGGCGGCCGCGGAGGAGAAGTAGCTGCTGTCGAGGGGGAGGGGCGGGGATGGATCGAAGAGCGCGGCGGCGGCGGCGCCGTACTTCTTGCGGCAGAAGTGGGTGGTGGAGACGAAGAAGACGTAGACGAAGTAGAGGGAGGTGAAGGCCATGGCGCCCCAGACGTTGATACGGCCGACGGTGATGATGACGAGAAGGGAGGAGAGGGCGAGCAGGAAGAAACAGGCGTCCCGGATGAAGCTGGTCTTGTCGACGGTGATCTCGCTGGGGCCGATGCAGATGCTGATGATGCCAGTGACGACGTTGGAGACGAAGAAGGCCCCTCCGAGGATGCTGTTGAGCCCCACGTCGCCGTTGCTGGTGCCCATGAAGGAGATAATGCTGGAGAAGACATCGGAGGCGCCATTGCCCAGCGACAACAACGTGACTCCGGCGATGGTGGGCGACAGCTTTAACACCTTCGAGAGGCTCTCCAGGGAGGGGCAGAAGTAGTCGGCAGCGGTGTTGCCGAGAAGGTAGAAGAGGAGGACCAGCCAGAGGACGAGGATGGTGTAGCCGAAGACGGGGTAGCGGCCGCAGACGCAGTAGAAGAGGCGGAGATAGTTGAGGTATCCCTTGGGCCGGCACCGGGGTTCCGACACCACGTACTGACACTTGGCTCGGTAGTCCTCGAAACGGTGGAGGTCGCGGCAGCCCTCGATGGAGGCGTCCGGCGACCGCGACGACGACGATAGCCGCGGCCGTCGGGACTGGTGGAGGAGCTGGTAGGAGGTGCAGAGGTGGGCGGTGACGTAGAGGGAGAGGAGCACCAGGAAGGTGGTGCTCAAGAACATGTAGAACTTCTTGCCCTCCGACGAGGAAGCCATCATCCCCATCTAGTAAGAAGCTTGCGAGCTGTTTAGGTTTTCGGTGACGTGCAGGCCTGTCCGCTGGGTCTTTCAAGTAGGGCTCAGTGGCTCTCGCTACCGCTGTTGCTGCTGGCTCTTCTGGAGCTGTGAGGTGTAAATCCCATGCTGCTGCTGCTGCTGCTTCTGCTGCTGCTACGTAGAACTGCTTGCTTGCGAGAACTTGGAGGAGGGAGGAAAGAGAAGGT
Source organism: Colocasia esculenta (assembly GCA_014218235.1). Taxonomy (NCBI): domain Eukaryota; kingdom Viridiplantae; phylum Streptophyta; class Magnoliopsida; order Alismatales; family Araceae; genus Colocasia; species Colocasia esculenta. Next base: position 4,513 of record JACBKR010006268.1, on the reverse strand, counting down.
TGTGCCGTGTTCTACTCTTGGTATACGGGAGGGGGAGGAGGAGATTCGGGAGGTTTGGGCTCAGGAGTTAGAAAAGAAATAATAAGAACATGGGACGGAATGAGCAGAAAGTGGACTGATGGAAATGGAGAAGCCTCTGATAGGGATGGACAGGGAAAGATATTAGTGATAAATAGACAGATGAAGCAGAAAGCAAACGACAGAGAGAAAAGGGAGTGCTTGAGAGAGCAGGTGGGTGAGGGAGAAAGATGGGGTTGTGTAAGTGAGTGAGTGAGTGGGGGAGAGAGAGAGAGAGAGAGAGTGTTATAAGTAAACTGAGGCAGAAGAGAGAAATGGGGGGATATGGGTGCTCCTCCAGCTTCACGGCATGAAAGTTAATATATACTGGCTTACGATTCCATTGGACTGGTACATGCCCCTGCACAATAAAAAAGAAAGGAAAATAGTGATCACTACTATGTGCATGGTGAATTGAGCGGTGCAAGTAGTTCTTGCACTCCAGTACTGTAGCTGATCTCTCTTTAGATATATCATATATCTGTCTCTCTCAATCTTTCTTGGCCGGGTCCACCTTTTTTTTAACTAGTCCAAGACGTTTACCACAACATGTGACTCCTGGTCACTGCACTCTGAGCCCAACAGTAAGGGGGGAATGAGGGCCTTCCCAAGGTACTCCCTCCCACGGTGACCACATTTTACAACATGTGCCAAAGGTGATGTTTGTGTTACATGACCAGGGGGGCCCTCTCCTTCTTTTTTCCTTCATAGCAGAGGGAACTGCTGGTTGGTGGTTTTGATCGTTAACACAGTTGCAAGATCCCACTATCCAAAGGAAAGGGGACTCGAGAGGAGAGATGCTTTGTGGAGATAAGACAACAGGGAGGGAGACTTTTATCTGCATCTAGCTATCTCTGCAAATTAAGCTAACGACAGCGGAGGGGCCTGCCTATACGCCTGTGAAAGACCCATCATCTCCCCGTTTCTAATCACATATCAACTTGCAGAGACCAGTCCGGATTAGTGACCCTAGAACTTTAATTTACTAGAGGTAATATATAATATATAAGCTTAGGAAATTCTGCAGAAAGATATAGCCTTTCTGCATATACATATATATATATATATATATGTATGTATTTACAAGTACTAATGTCAATCTCCTTAGGCACTACAACTTGCTATCAAATAAACAAAATTAACTTGGAGAGGGGTGTGTGTATCAGAGAGAGGAGGGGGAGCATTAATCGTGGAATGAAGCAGGGGTGGGGGCATACCCCATGAAGAATGTTTCTGGCAAGGTTCAATGGGGATGGAATTGCTGGGAAAACGTGAACTAATATTGTCATTATTAAATCATGTTTATATCAGGATGTCAGTGCTATAGGCCAGACTGTTGGATATTGAGAGAGAGAGAGAGAGAGAGAGAGAGAGAGAGAGAGAGAGAGAGAGAGAGAGAGAGAGAGAGAGAGAGAGAGAGAGAGAGAGAGAGAGAGAGAGAGAGAGAACCCTAGGCTTAACCGTCCAGCCTTTGCAGCTGGGGAAAAGGTGATTCTTTTCGTTATCGTAGCAGAACTGCAAGAACCGTTGGATTGAGGAGTTGCAGGTGGTACTCCGTTCCATGGCCGAGGAAGCTCCTCATAAAACTCAGACGACAGAAAACCCTAGTCCATCCTGCAAGGCCGCAAAATTAATGCAGCATACGATCAAATGCGTTTCGCATCTTCCGAGGTGATGCCAAAAGCCCTTCTTCTCGAAAGGAAAAAAATAAGATAAGGGCAGGGAGAAGTTATTAAGCTGATCAGGTGATTAAAGAAAACCCAAGTTTGATTAGTAACGCAGTTTCAGATCGGGTAGAGCGATAAATAGAAGATTATCGCAACCCCACCACCACCACCGCAGTGCAGTAATATTTTATTTTTTGTTGGCTGTACTCCAAACACTGTCAGAAAGTGAAGCCTGTTAGTAAACTGTGTAAATTAATCTATATATATTAATTCTGTCCATTGAATTAATATCCAATTTCTCTTTCCTACTTGTGTTTTATCAGATGTATTGTAATGACTTTTACATGTTTCAGATAATTAAGCTTGATGTTCTGACTGGGCTTACAGTAGCTAGCTAAGGTGGCTAATGATGATAGACGCGTAATAGGGGCCCCAACTGTCTCCTTTGCCAAAATATAACTGATCAGGATACATGTGGATGTAATGGAATCTCTGTCAGAATTCTGCATAAACGCCATGTATAAATGACAGGGATCAAGCACAGATCAATAGGACAGAACCCAGTTTAATTTTGAACAAGTTCCCGGTATCCCCTATTAATTTTCAGAGTAGTTCCACAGAAAAATATATCATATGTACATATATATGTACGGTTTCTCCTGTTGTCACTGACCCAGATTCTTTTTCATCTATATATATATATATGCCATCTGGGTTTATTCAGATAATTATAAAATAATGTAATGCCATTAGTTAATACTCTTAATTTCAAGATACACCTTCAACATTCTCTTCATCTGCTTACTATATTTTATCTGCATCGACTGCAATTAATTAATGGTCCTCCTTTAATGATGATAGTACTGATCATGAGGGAGTGGCGATGAGGTGAATACAATAGGGAAGCATCTAAGGTAGAAAACTACATGGCATGATCCAATCAACAACAACGTACAGTGCCTTCACTCACGCAGACGAAGACACACAGAGACAGCATTGACGGCCCTCAGATCAGCTTGTTGTGCGATCAATAACAAAGAGCTAGCGGAGCTATGTGTTCTTCGTTCTTTTCTCACATACCATAGAGTCTATTGATGGCGGCTTCTCTTCTCACATATATATCATAGAGTCTACTCATGGCGGCTTCTCTTCTCACATAACATAGAGTCTACCCATGGCGGTCTCCACCTCCGGAGAGGTACGATAAACAGCAAGAGGGGGTTGTGTTCCTCATTCTCTTCCTGACATCATCAACCTTGGCCACCTCTCCCTGCGAGTTGTAGTGTTCCTCATTATAATCGCACTGGGATGAGTCTTGTGTTTGATGTGCCTGTATCTGTGTCTGCATGTTTTTGTGCGCGCGCGCGTGTATGCGTGTGTCGCCTTGTGAGTGTGTGCTTGCTGTTTGTGTGTGGGAGAATTGGAGAGGCACCGACGCACCTCCTTGTCCGTCTCTGCAGAAGGAGAGAGGAAGGTAAGAGGTTCCCTTACATGACACATTCTTTCATAGATCCATGGAGAAGAATCGTAGGCAACCAGCTAGCTGTTGCAAAGGATATTGGATGTCGCTCCTGGTGAGCACACACGGCCAACCAATCTATTCCTTAGAATACTGAGACTAACCCAACCCATCCGACGACCCAAGACGTACAGAAGCCCGAGTGAATTGAGTTGTGGTGCGGCCAAACTTCTCTCGGGCCGCCCCCTCTGCTTACAAAGATTGAACTCTGAAGAGTGACTACCTGAGCTCTGCATTTGTCTATATTAATGGGAACGGATAATAATGCGACCTACGTACTTGAATTCGCAAAGTGCGTGCTTATCTAAATTTTCCACTCCACTGAGACACACAACACCATAATATGTCTGCGTGTATATAACGCGTGTGCATGTGCACACGTGTAGAGAGAGAGAGAGAGAGATGCTGCATGTGGTTATCTCGGAGGAGCTAGGTAGGTTTCTATGTTTTCATCGCGGAAATGAGAAAGGGGACATGAACATGTGGTGACACAGCCATTTTCACGGCAGCAGGATCTTAGCCACACAGCGATATTCCCGTCTTGTCACGTAGCATTCAGCGGCACAGTTTTGTATTCGCTTGTTTTCAGCCAGGAAGTTTCTCAGAAACTAACTCATTTTTGTACACTTCTCCCACTCTCTCTCCCTTTGCAGTCTTTTCGATATCCGCGTTTTGCCCTGCCGGTGCTCGTCCAAAAACCCTCCCTTGTCCTCATCTCCTCCCACCCACCCATCCCCCTCTGAAGCCCATGGCCTCTCGCTGTAGCTGCCGCTGCTGCCATCTCTCTGATGCTTAACCCGTCGCAATTCAACATTTTGGGCACCACCTCACCCCCCCAACCCCCTTTGTTCGGATAGATCGCCCACTACAAACAGTTGCCATCGATGCATTTATTCCTGTGTCAACATTTTGTTTCGGCATATACGCTTGCATGCCACAGAGGTGTTAAATCTCTACGTGTTGTTGTTGTGTTGTTGTAACGTTGTTGTTGTGTTCTTGTTGCTTCCTGTGACTAGCTGATCTTGCTGTTGTTGGCGAGGTTGATGACTGCCCGCAAGCTTCCAAGGGGTGGAGATGCACGTGATGATGGCATGATCTATTTCATCACAGGTCGACGAGGAGGAGAAGGAGGAGGCGGCGGCGGCGGAACTTACTAGGGTGTGAGTTGGCCATACAGCTAGCTCACTCCTTTTCAGGAGGCCATATATGCGTCATTTGTCTTCGGAGGTTTTCAAGATTAATTTTACTTTGGTTGAACGTTGGAGGTGTG